>JAHKKF010516150.1:0-21314 GCA_019740295.1 Labeo calbasu
TGTGGAAATGTGAATAATTTTAACAAAATAAGAGAGATCATACAAAATGCATGTTATTTTTTTATTTAGTACTGTCCTGAGTAAGACATTTTACATATAAGATGTTTACATATAGTCCACAGGACCAAAAAATAGCTGAAATTATTGAAATAACCCCCTTCAAAAGTTTGTGAACCCTTGGTTCTTAATACTGTGTGTGGTTACCTCGGTGATTTTTATTTTTATTTTTTTTTCCCCATGAGTCCCTTGTTTGTTCTGAACAGTTAAACTGAGCATTGTTCTTCAGAAAAGTCCTCTCCGCCCTGCAGATTCTTCAGTTTTCCAGTTTTCACACTGAGGACAATGGAGGGACTCAAACATAACTATTAAAAAAGGTTTAAACATTCACGGATGCTCCAGATAGATACACGGTGCATTAAGATCAAGGTAAATTGTGCTTAATCTTGCAATCATGCAAGTATCTTCCGTTGCTTCTGAAGGGCAGTACTAAATGGAGAATAAAAATATTTTTAAAAAATAAGAATAATTTGGACATCTTCATCCTATTAAAAAGTTTTCAAATATACCAAAGATGCTGGAAAACTGTACAATCTGCAGAACCTGGAGGGTATTTCTGAAAAACAGTGCTTATTTTAACTGTTCAGAACAAACAAGGGACTCATGAACAACCATCACAAAAGAAAAGAAAACAAAAAAACAGTCATAGATCATCCAGGTAATCACACGCAGTGTTAAGAACCAAGGGTTCCCAAACTTTTGAAGGGGGTTATTTTAATAATTTCAGCTATTATTTGGTCTTGTAGACTATATGTAAACATCTTTCATGTAAAATATCTTACTCAGGACAGTACTAAATAAAAAATAACATGCATTTTGTACTATCTCTCTTACTTTGTTCAAATTATTCACATTTGCACAGTTTCCGCAGGGGGTTTCTAAACTCTTGCATAAACTGTATATAATGCGGAGAATCTCAGTGGCGAATCGGTTCAACACTGCAGCTGGAATTGCTTGCAATTTCAGTGCTGAACAGGGTAAGGATCTGTCTTGGCATGTTTACGAGATGTCAGACTGAAAGCGCACTCTGCATTGACCAAGCCTGTCATCAGCAGAAAGAATCAAATGGCTAAGCTCACATGCAATTTTCATGGAATTCAATGCCCCCGTCTCACTGCAAAATAAATAAAGCAGTTCCTTGAAGCTAAGAACATTGAAATAAAGAAATGTCCAGTCCAGAGTCCTGATCTAAACCCGAAAGTCTCTGGAAAATCCTTGGTGACAAAGTTATGAATAAGAAACCCACAAAACTTACCAAACTATGGAGGAGAGTGGAAGAAGAGTGGATCAAGATCACATCAGCACAGTGTGAGAAACTAGTAACGTCCTGCAGCCGCAGATGTGCTGAATTCAATCTAAGCAAGGGCCCCGACACTCCCAACTGATTTCTGACACCTGTAACCCTTTAAAATTTTAGTTGCCTTCCTTCGTGCTACATTGGGTACTGTTCTCTAATTTTGAATTTTTGAACAAGGTTTTTTTTGTTGAAATGCCTTGGATACTTTGTCAGTTGAATTTATAGATTGTTCTCTAAGTTTGATCTCCACTGTATGTCTGTAAGGTAAAACATTGATGCAATTTATTCAGTCTGATGTAGTGTTTATGCATATGCTTTAACAAAGTCTAATGATGTAACACTCAAATATTAGGCCATAACCAGGCTAAGTAACTTGTGCAAAGCTGATTTGGCCAGCCCCAAAACATCCTCAACTCAATTTGAAAAGAAAAAAGAGAAAAAAGTTATATCGATTGTAGTCTGGGTAGATGCTATATTTCTTCTTTTGACAAGAAGAAAAACAAGGCTGTACTAAGGTCTCACATCATGTCTGATTTTCACAACACATGTTTTAATTTTTCATTCATTTATGTCCACTGGAAATATTTTGGAAATACTTTATAAATGTTGCATCATGCAGCTGAATGATCGACACCAAGGTGAACGAAAGTACAATCCATTGAACAGGCTGTACTTCTTTCCCTCAGCCTTGTTATCATTCATGTGAAGTTAAATGTGGCGTCTATGTCCATTAAAGTCCACCGCTTGAAAAAGTAGCATTCGTCATTTTAAACCGCAGCACTTTTGACAGCCGAATCACTAAAGGGTTGAGCTTTTTATTGATTAAACTTCCATTAGGTTGTTGAAGATGCTAATAATGACATGAAATGTCTTAAACCGCATACTTTCTCCTCAGGTGTACTACTTCATACATCCCAGACAGACAATTTAATATCTGTGGCAGCTTGTCATAGTAGAGAAGCTCTATAAATATGGGAAGAAAAATGGAAGTTCCTTGCTACTTAACTCAGATACAGATGCAGACCCTTCATATTATCATAAATATCCATTATCTCCATTGTCATGCATCATCATCACCACTTCCACGACCATTCCTCACAGTGCCTCCACACGGAAAACAACGAAAGACTGGGCCTCATGGGAGCTTGGTATAAAATGTGTTTATGGAAATGTATGAATAACTTTGAGAAAAAGAGACACTGAATGTGTCTGGTCAGATTTCATTTCTTATTGTTCTAAGTAAGATTTTAAAGGATGGATCATCCATAAATGAATGTTGCGATTTACTCTATCCACCTTATTTTTCCCGTAAGAGCAGACGTGGTCACTTGTAAATATTACGGGTCTGGCTTCCGGTCTCAAACGTGTCCAGCTATTTTTAGCTGTACAGATCGTTTTGCTGCTTGATATTGCAAATTGCTGTGTCTTACCATATTAATGTATTATCTAAATTATGAGCACACTGGTTTGTAGTGCAAACTGTTTTACC
The DNA here is from genome assembly GCA_019740295.1 of Labeo calbasu. Taxonomy (NCBI): domain Eukaryota; kingdom Metazoa; phylum Chordata; class Actinopteri; order Cypriniformes; family Cyprinidae; genus Labeo; species Labeo calbasu. The sequence goes on from JAHKKF010516150.1 coordinate 2,844, forward strand.
GTTTAATGCACGTTCTTATTCTTCTCAAACGGAAGTCTCGCCTCGTGAATAACGTGGATATTCCACGTCTTTTGTATGTATGCACTCTTAAGAATGAAAGATTTTTCAAAGCAACGCCATAAGCATTTTGGGTTTTTCCAAAGAACCTTTCAAAAGTTGTTTTTTCTTCCTTTGTGTGAAGAACATTTTAATAATCTGAAAAACACTTACGTTCTGTTATTAAATAATTATTACAATTTTATTTTGTTTGCGCAGAAAGCTATTATGTGGACTTATATGGTGCTTAGACGTTATTTATTATAATTTCGTGGAAGAGACTGACTAGGAAAATGTATTTTTTGTGTTCCATGGAAATGTTAGTCAGGGTCTGACTTTGGGAGCGACATGTGGGTGAGTAAACAATAGAATTTCTATATTTTGGTGAGGCATTCCTTTATCTTCATACAACGCTGTAAATGTTGTAGAAACCAAAAAATAGATGCTAATGTAGCCTGTAAATGTCCTCTTTCACCAGACATCTTTGTATGCTTATCTCCATTTCGTCACTGTCAGCCTAGGCAAAAGATTATGCTGTGTACATATTGTTAGCAATTACGTTCCAATCAGCATTTGAGAAATTACCATAATAAAGATTGGAGGTCGAATTTAAGGCTTTATTTGTTTGGGGGCTTAGGGTATCTGCTCTCCCGGAACGTTACAGTGGCCAAGCACTGCCGTGGCACTCGTTATCTTTGCGCATACCTAATGAAGCAGCGCCGTCGTGCACACTGCGCTTTTTCATTCATACCTCAGTGCCTTCGATTTGGCTATGAAGAGCTGCGCATTGGCAGTGTGACAAGCGATAATACGAACAAAAATAACTTGCTTTTTTCATGCACGTCAAGTTTTAGCCGAGGTTTGTTGCTGCCTACCCGCTGAACTCTTTCGAACGCACGCATTACACGCCTGTCAAGATGCAAGATGCAAATATGTGTGGGCTTTCACTTTCACATCCACATCAACGTGTTATTTATATGTTCAGTGCGGCATGTCTACCTTAAGATTGTTGCTCATTAAAATGTGTTAAAATTAATTTAATTAATTAATTAATTAATTATTTAAAAAAGTAAGCCTATGTGTATTTATTTTTTATGTATTTAATATAGATGGATTATACTTCTTGCTAAATATTATTTTGATGATTATGATGATGATGATGATGATAATAATAATAATAGTAATTATAATTAAAATTCTAAAAATAAAAATACTATTATTATTATTATTATAGTCCTATATTCGTATTCTTTTATTTATTATAGAATATAATTTAGACAGAAATATAATGTAAAATTCTATTATTTCTTTCTTTCTTTCATTTTATTTTATTATTTTTTATTTTTTATTATTTTATTTATTTTTTATTATTATATCATTAAAATATATTAAATTATATTAATAATCTATATAATTATATATTATACATTCAGTTTGTATTCATGTATTCAGAATATGATTCAGCCAGAATTAATTAAAAATAATTTATAATAATAATAATAATAATAATAATAATAATAATAATAATTATTATTATTATTATTATTATTATTATTATTATTATTATATTTGAGATTCATGCACTTGGTTTTGGAATTATAATTTTATATAATTCTGCATAAAAAATAATAAAAAAATAATAACAATAATAATAATAATAATAATAATAATAATAATAATAATTTTATAGTCTTGATATTCATTCACTTGTATTGTTTTGGAGCCATATTCTGGACACAAATGAAACAACAACAACAACAATAATAATAATAATAATAACAACACAGGATTAAGCAAATAAATAAAATTATGGTGATTATTATTATAATTTTTCCTCCAGAATATTCCCTCCCAAAGAAATGTCAGTACTGATTATATGGCTCTGTCTTTTTTTTTTTTTTCAAATATAATTTATTCAGAATATAATTTAGGCAGAATTATAATTTGTATATAATTCTGGCTAAATATTATTTTGTCCTAAAAATAGTCTTAATATTTGTCTTAATAATAATAAATAATAAAAAAATAGTCTTAATAATAATAAATAATAGTTTTAATATCCATCCATTCTTTTATTCATTTTTTTTTAAATATCATTTAGCCAGAAATAAATTATTCATAATAAATTATTTATTATTATAAAATATTATTTTTTTCTTTGTTTATTTCATTTTATTTTATCTTATTAAAATAATTTTGCCTAAATAATAATAAAAATAATAATAACAATATATTCTTGATACTCATTCTTATATGGTTTTGGAGTCATATTCTAGACAAAAAAAAATGAAACAACAACATAATGATAATAATAATATATAGGACTAAGCAAATAAATACAATTCTGGTGATTATTATTATAGTTTTCCCCCAGAATATTCTCTCCTAAAGAAATGTCAGTACTGATTATACGCCTCAAATTTTTTTTTTTCCTTTCACTGTGTGATTGCCCAGTTGTTTGGGTACATTCTGTATTTTAAGCTGTCCGTAAGGAAACTTAACACGCTTGCTGTTTTCAAAAGGGGCACAAAGTCACATAAATTCAGCTCTCCAGGGTAGCCAGACTGCTAGAATCTCAACTGTAATTGTGGCCTCAGCAATACAATATATCTTTTGTTCACCTTCATTCCTCTCTCTCCTCCTGTAGTTAAAACATTACCTCAGTATGTATGGATGCAACTGCACAATCAATCCACCGCCTCTCAGACAAATCAATGTCTCACTCATATAACACCTCATATAATCTACTCGTAATTGTTAGTGAATCCTGTGGCCACACGTAGAGTGATTTGTTGCTTTAGATGAATTATTCGGCCTAATCACTGGTTTTACATAGTTAGAGCCATTTTTCTTGAATAGGATAAGCTCAAATAGTGCAGTTTTAGGACTTACATGGGTCATTGTCTAGAATCGAACACTTCCTCCATCCTTTTTGTGTGTAGTTTTACCACACATTGGCCTTATTACACCGTGTCCTAACTACACGCGACGCGACGCCGCGACACGCGATAAAAAGTATCTTTTCCATGTTAATCGGAGTTTTTTTCCGCGACGGCGACACGCGAAATTTCTGTTTTAAAAACGGTTTCTATTTCCGCGACGTCGCGGCTGGAGAAACAACACACAAACCAATGACAGCTAATCTCAGGTATGGATTATGTGTTTTATTTAAAGTTGAATGTGTTTAATGTGAGTTTGAATATGTGTGAGCTTCATAGCCATACCGAAAGCGACAACAGAAAGTTTACCTCAGATCTTGAAAATTAATGAAAGCAAAGATGTACATTAAAACTGTGAACTCAGTGCGAACCAACAAGTGTATTCCATAACAAAGACAGCATCAGTCACTCAATATGTAAATTTAATAATGTTAAAAAGGTTTCATATTTATGAATTAGATCATAAATTTGCCCGTTTCGTTGGGAGTGCAGTGCACTTCCGCCCTTCTGAATGGTTGTGAATGTGATAGTCACGTCGCGTCGCGGCGTCGCGTGTGGTAATCTTGTGGCGTGTAGTTAGGACACGGTGTTAAATTAACCAAGTGAAAAAAAACACGAGATGAAAAGGGTCATGCACATTACATACAGGGTATGTTTAGACGATCAACATTATATCTGGTGCATACTGCATTTTTTTTTTTTTTTTTTTGGCTGAGAATGGTTCATTCAGATACATGTGCTTCATTATTAAGTCACTTTTTACAATTTTATTTAACACTATTGCTTTGGATAAAAACATTACCTAAATTAATATTTTTTAAGATAGATTCTAAGCTGAATCCTCAGTGCTCATGTCATTAATTGAGTAATGCGTATTGAACATATTTGCCGCTGCCACTACACCAAACATTTAGTTTTAGTGAAGTAATCCCATACGTCTTTTAACAACACCACCCCTCATTTCTATGGGGAAATCAGCTGTATGTGTTTTGAAAAGGAGACCTAATAGTTGTGTAATTTAGAGTCACCAGTGCGCTTATAACAAGTTGTTCATAATTAATCAACTAAAATTGTTCTTTAACAAAAGCTCGACACCAGAGACCTTCCGGCAAGCAAAATTTGTGCACATGTAGGCCTACTAGATGAGATGACTAATATATTCAGAACGATTTTGGGCTTGCATGCAAATTGCTACAAGCCATTCATTATGGGTCTAAAGGCACAAAGTTCTGATTTCCCACCTCCTCTCCAATCCCAAAAGGCTTTAGGGCACTGGTAAGTGCTGCTCATTCTGTGATAAGTCGGCATGGGTTCTTGTTTTAGTGGCTTGCAAATGGTTGTTAAGTCTGTCACTTCGAGTGCTGCTGCCGCTGTGTGCGAGCAATGGGCCTCGGTTTCTGAACTGCATGAGACAGACATTAAATGTGCTGCACGTCTTATAGAACACATTGCAAATGACAGGAAAACAGGCAAATCAGCTGAAAATATCCTGAAAAATGTGTGTTAAAGGGTCACGAAATGGAGAATTTGATTGGCTGACGAACGTAGATCCAGGCAGATCTTGACCGCATTACAAGTCTATATCACTTCGCCACACGATTTCAGTTATTTCAAAGGTCCTTACAGCCTAAAACAGCAAAATAACCAAAACCCACAACGACACTGGCCAAACAAATGAATACAGTAAACAATGGGATAAAATCGAAATCATTTCCATGTTTTTGCCACAAAATTACATTTTATTATGTACGGAAAGCACTCTCTTTATCCCACTCTCTCTTTCTTACAGACGTACATACATACAGTTTGCACACGTTAGTATACGCGCTAATGTTGTTAGTACTGCTCTGACCCCGCTTCGCGTCATGCCTAACGACACCTCTTAGCTGTTATAATTCACTGTAAATCACAGCTTTTTTGGGGCTTATTGTTTTATTATTCATTTTTATCCTACTGAAATGCCAAAATTTGAAATCAAGAGAATCATGATGCCACAATTTTCCTTGACAAAAGTTTCACAGTATATGAAAAATTGAATTGAACAATAACACCTAAAGTGATAGTTGACAGTAACCATTGACTTCCATAGCGTTTTTTTCGTACTATGGAAATCAATGGATAGCGTCAAATACTTGTTTAACAACATTCTTCAAAATAACTTTTCTTGTGTTCAACAGAAGAAAATAAGTCATACAGGTTTGGAACAACTTGAGAGAGAGTTAGGCCTTGTCCTTGTCCAACATTTTCTCTCCATTTTGGCCTTCCATCCACACTGAAACTGCATTTTTGTCAAGGAAAACAGTTTTTGAAAACATAAATTTGAAAATGCCGTTTTCACTTTATAGTGTGGACTGTGAAAATGTAGGTTTCTGAAAACAATGATGTTTAGTAATGTGACACATATTGTACAAATAGATATCTACGTTTATCCAACTTATTCTTAAACATGGAAGTAAGCCTATGGGTGAGACTTACAGTTTATTAGCCGCTATAGGGAAATAATGAAAAGAATATCAATGCGCAGTAAACATAAAACTGTTTGTACTACAAACCAATGTGTTTATAATAAAGGTAAAACATTAAAATAATATTATAAGACATACCAATTTGCAGTATCAAGCAGCAAAACCCGCTAAAATGGCTGGGCGCAGATGAGACCGGAAGTCAGACCCATAAAATTTACAAATGGCCACACCCACTCTTACAACAAAAATAATGCGGATACCTGTATTGTGCCTGTTATGTGCTATTCTCACGCTGTTGCTAAAGATATGTTACTTTGTACGCTCTTCATATTTAAGTCCTGAAAATATGACAGATCAAACATACGTGTATAATAGTAAGTGAGTACATCCTGGACACCAGTGATGGTGGGATATTTTCGTAAATAAAATGATCCTCCTGAAGAATTGCGTAAAAACCAATGGCCGTCTGTATCATCTCAGTGAACTTTTTATGAGGTTTCCAACTGAAATGTTTTCTGACGTTCCAGTGTGGGTGAGAAACTTGCGGAAATGCTTTAAAACGTTAGACAAAGAGCATTTTAAAACGAAAACGCCATTTGTGACCATGTATTTTGGAATCACACATCATTTCCTATGTGAAAAGGATAAACACATGTGAGGTGTGGAAGGCACCCATTTACTTTAAAAAACTGTTTTTGGCTTGTCAAAGTAAAAGTTTAGCATACCACATGTAATGGCTGTTACATTTATCCAGGTCTAAAAATATTTATGATGCATGTAGCAGATTTAGCAACATAAAACCATGCAAATCATTTAGCTAAATATTTGCGTGAATTGGTAAGCTAGGTAGTTTTTTCCAAAATGCCAGCTATAGGGTAAAGTGAACCAAATGCTGTGGGGTAAGTTGAGCCAGCACTTTAACTTACCCCACCATAAGGCACTGAAATTAAGCAAAATATCTGAAGTATAAACTGGTATTTTATTGTGATATTACGCCAGTTTTTCAAAAATATCTTTTATTAAAAGATATGACAGTGGCAAGCATTTTGCCGCCAGAGGCACTGAAGGTAAGTACATTTATTTTTAATCTTACAGTGTGTTTGTAATGTCAAACCAGCATTTAACAATGTTAAGACACCTAGTGTATAATAATAAAATCGGTACAAACCAAGCAATTAAGAAAGCAAAAACATTTGGTGAAAAAACTTCATAAAAGATAATATAAACAGTGTTGGTAACCAAACAGTTGACGGTAGCCATTAACTTCCATAGTATCCATATGAAAGTCAATGGCTAATGTCAACTACTGTCAAAATATCTTTTGTGCTCATACAGGTTTGGAACAATTTGAAGGTGAGGGGGGGTGAATTAACCCTTTAAATGTTATTATTCAATTCAGTTTTCCAAATACTGTGAAATTGGAGTACTAAGTTTGTATAGTTAACATTCTTGGGTGTTTATCCTTGTAATTAGATACTGCCGCTCGTTCTAGAAAGAAAAACATGGAGTGATACACAGGCCGAATGATTCATCTGTTGCCGCAGTGGTTGTTCATCACAGTCCTTTTAAACAAACATACCTGTGAGAGAGAGAAGCGATAAAAACTGATAAAAAATGCAATTTGCATGAGGTATTGCTGTATGCGAATAGCAGTGACTCAGACTTACCGCAGCGCTTCAAAAAAAAAAAAAAAAAAAAACCCTAAAGATGAGGGTTAGAGAGAGGGAGGGTGAGCAGGGGTGGGGAAAAGATAAACAGTTGCTCCTATTGAAGCCAGTTAGAGATGATTTTTGCTCTGTGCCGAAAATAAGGTTTCATTTTTCACGCTTGCACAGCTGATGAGTACAAAGCGAGACGGTTCTGTAGGAATAAGCTATTGTTTTTCCACTGTGACACTTCGCTTGAGAAATGTGATCGTGGCTTAAATGGAAAGAACTCCCTCCTAATGCGTTTCTGAAGAGGCTTTGATAGCTTCACTAAAGTTCTTTATTCATTTTAACAGAACTGACTTCAAATCTACCAGCAAACGACTACATCACCTATTGTTGCAAACACGGTTTTAACTGAGGCTTTTGAAACTCCATTATACCTTCATTTCATATGAGCGCAAAGGGACAGTACTATTATCGTGCTGATGAGGCTCTGTATTATTAGCATTTGTACTATTGCTATCTGTGACAGTACTATTTGCGAGCTGAAAGTACATAATAAGGCACTGCATTACTCTATTCCACTGTAGTGAACCAGGATAACTCAAATAGATGTTGCTACAAACTTTTAATCAGCCATTAAGGTCTGGCATTAAGCTAAAGCATTATCCAGAGAGCAGAATTCAGCCCAAAATAAAAATTTGCTGAAAATGTACTCACCCTCAGGCTGTCCAAGAGAAATTTACCATTACATTGCTTGCTCACCAATGGATCCTCTGCAGCGATTGGTTACCGTCAGAGAGTTCAAACAGTTAATAAAAACATCACAATAATCCACACAACTCCAGTCCATTAATTAATGTCTTCTGAAGTGAAAAGCTGCGTATTTGTGAGAAACAGTTTATCATTTTTTCATCATTATTTGACTGAACTATTCCATTAAACTAGGGCTGGAGATGAATAATATCCACAAAAAATGGAACTGAAAAAAAGTGTATTTACCAAGGAATTATTCTGGATCTGTTCTGAATGTTCAGCATTCTTCATCTGTGTTTAACACGTAGTTACTCTAAAATTAAGATTTGTATCAATATTGACAAAACTAGCATTTAACTGTAATTAAAAATTAGAATACAAAATAGTTTTAAAGTGATTGTCAGTTTCACCTACTGAAAAAAATTTCCAGGAGAATCAAACCCATGACCAATGCTCTACCATTTGAGCTTCAGAAACAGTAAGTGTGTGTTTTTTTAATACAGAATATCTCCTAGAAAATGTGTCTTACTTGACAGGTATAACTGGAATATGTGTTCTGAGATATCACACCTGTCTCTGACAGCCCTAGGCTTTGTAAACAGTAAAAACGAATCTGACTTCAGGGTGCAGTTGTTTGGCCAATCAGAAGACATTGACGGGTTTACTGTCCTGTCCTGTCAGTTATTTTAAGCGTTCATTTTGAGTGTTGCTGATGTCTATGGACGTTTTTGGAGAGAGGGGGCGGTCTAATTCAGACTGACAGAAGTTAGTGAAATGGCTATCAATGCTTACAACACTTTTGCCTTGTTATGGTAAAGAAAATGAAGTAATTTTCTTTTCATTGCTTTTTGTACTTTCAACACTTACAATAAAATGATGTTTTTATTCTCTTATATAACATTAACCACTGGGATAGTATCTGATGTGGGTTGATTCTAAACATCTCAATTTCCTTGGGTACGGTTTCTCTCAGTATTCGGTAGACAGATACTTTGTTCCTCAGCTCACGTCTGAGAATCCAAGGCATGGGAGAAGAATCTTTAAGCTTTGAAAGTGCTGATAACTAGTCACAGTAATTTGTCATAAAAAAAAAAAATCTGCCAATTAAAGGGGTCATTGGATGCCAATTTTCCACAAGTTGATATGATTCTTTAGGGTCTTAATGAAAAGTGTATAACATATTTCGGCTAAAATTTCTCAGTGGTTGTATAAAACACCCATTTTACCTTGTCAAAAACAGCTCTGTTCACAGCACGCCGTTTCTGTGTATGTCCCTTTAAATGCTAATGAGCTCTGCTCACCCCGCCCCTCTCTTCTGTGGGGTGACAAGCAGTTTTCTGAGCCTGTAAACTTTAGCCGCATTTAGTCACGGAATTTGCTAACTAGCACGTTATTAGGAAACGTGATTTGCAAACAATAATAAAAAACCTTATACTCACTTCTTCTGTAGGTGGAGCTGGATCACGAATGATTCGCACGAACATAGGCGCATTTATGCAGACCAGGGGGTGCATTCCCTTCAAAAACAAAAGTAATCCTCTGTGTCTTCAGTAGCTTAGATGTCGGGAGTAATTCACGACTGCTATGTTGATTATTACATCCAACAACAAAACACCTCAGTCGTTTATGAAACATTCTTGTCGAACCCGCTGCGGTGTCGAAACAATGGCGGACATTTTACAGCTCACTCAGGGGTCTGTGCTAAAACTCCAGTGTCAGTCGACAATTGTGGGAGGGGTCTGGGCCTTTGTGACATCACACAGCCAAGAATCTGAGAATGGGTTGATCTGAGAAAGGGGTTATGATTTATAGGGATAAAATAATAATAATAATAATAACAAACACACATTTATTGTTAAACAACATGTAAAAGTGAATTTTGCATCCGATGACTCCTTTAATTAATTTTTGGCGGGGTATATAAAACAAATAAAATATAAATGACTTTGTTGACCTGGTTTTGTTTTAGTGTTGAAAACAGTTGTGTAATATTTTTGAGGAAACCATTTGAGGAATCCATTTTCGGGATTCTTTGATGAATAGAAAGTTCAAAAGAAAGCATTTGATATACACAGGAATAATGTAAAAGGCTTTCCTGTCTTTTTTGATCAATGTAATGCATCCTTGAGGAATATAAGTGACCTCAAACTTTGTTCCATTCTTATATTTTATACCATGATCATGTTCAGCTGGATGAACTATAGCTTTTTCATTCTTTCCGAATAAAAAGACTGGGCTTTTCCTTTTTTCGCCCCACTTACTGCAGTCTGAGACTCAATTATGTGGTAAAAGTATAGATGGGTTACTTTTTATGTGATGCATGGATTTGAATTTAGTACTTTTAAAACTGATGCATTTTGTTTTTTAATTGTTCTTTATTTTTTAATGAATTTTAGTGAGCTATTTTCTTTTAGGTTGTGGTATGTGTATTTTGTCACACTGTTTGAACATTTCTGCCGACTTTTATTTTACACCATATTAAAACAAAATGAATTTTTCTATGTTGCTCATGTAGCTAGAGAGACCTTTGTCTGCCTACTATACTGAATGGTGGATTAAAACCTAAAAATCAGAAAATATGTATTGATTTTCTCATCACAGTATCTGTTCATCAGACAGTAAACAAGTATTAAAGGGATAGCTCACCCAAAAATGAAAATTACAGAGTACAATCAGAGTTATATTAAAAAAAAATGTCCTGGCTCTACCAATATATAATGGCAGTGAATGGGTGTTGAGATTTTGAAGTCCAAGAATGTGCATCCATCCATCATAAAAAATACTCCACATGGCTCCGGGGGGTTAATAAAGGCCTTCTGAAGCAAATTGATGAATTTGTGTAAAAAAAAAAAAAAAACATAATTTCTAGCTTCCACTAACTGTTGTACGCACATTCACGAGAGAGTGGCGTTCCAGTGGATGACATAGGATGTAGGCATAGCGTAAGCTCCAGTGAGAATATTCTAGTCTCGTGACAACTAAATTTAGTTTACCTTGTCTCCTTGTGGCTTATATCGAAATCCTCTGACATTTTTCTTTAAAAATCCTTGTTTGTACTTCTAATTCATGACCGGTGTTTTGTTTTGCTCTCTTCATTGCGCTTCCACGTTTGTCACTGCGCTTGCTTTCGTCCTACGTCTTCGTCCAACACCACTACACACGTATGACAGTTAGCGAAAGCTAGAGATTTAAATATGGCTGTTAAATATGGATATTTTTCCTACACAAACACATGAGTTTGCTTCAGAAGGCCTTTATTACTCCTGGAGGCATGTATAGTACCTTTTACGATGGATGGATGCACTTCATTGGACTTCCAAAAAAATAGACTAGCATATTCTCACTGGAGCTTACGCTGTGCCTACATACTACGTCATCCGCTGGAACGCCACTCTCTCATGAACATGCGTACGACAGTTCGTGGAAGCTAGAAATGATGGTTTATAAAGTTATAAATATGAATATTTTTTACACAAGTGCTTCAGAAGGCCTTTATTAACCCCCCGGAGCCATGTGGAGTACTTTTTATGATGGATGGATGCACTTTATTGGACTTCAAAACCTCAACAGCCATTCACTGCCATTATAAAGCTTGAAAGAGCCAGGACATTTTTTATAATATAACTCCTATTCGTTTGAAAGAAGAAAGTCATATAAACCTATAGGATGCCTTGAGGCTGAGTACATCATGGGATAATTTTAATTTTTGGGAGAACTATCCCTTTAAGTGTAGATTATATTTCACAAACATTTCTTTAAAAACGAAGTGGACTATACAGCCATACATAAAATCAAGCATACTAATTAAGTGATTAATTCTTTCTCAAGGGGATCTTTTATTCAACCCTGTCAACTAGACCAGCAGCTGCAGGCCACAACAAGCCGTTCCGTGATCCAGTGCTTCATCTAGTCTCTCATCAGCTGTGCTCACCTCAGTGAGCTGAAGAAATACAGTCTTCCCCTCTGGTCTGCCTGGTCAAGCAGTCAGCCTGACATCTTACTTAAAGCCAAAATGCTTCAACTACTTGCATTAAGCATCGCTCTGCTCCTGGCACTGGCTTCAAAACTCTCGCACCCCAAGTCCCCGGCCATTTTTATTTCATAGCTTTCGGAATTCATGAGATCGGAGAGAAGGTAAAGAGCTCGTATAAGACAGCTATAAAGCACGCGGCCCTGGCTGCCCACTTAGCGCTGGAATAAGATTAAATACTTTCTGTTTTTGCACTTCAAAAAGCTGTGGGCTATACTTGAGCTCCCCGGTTGGTTTCTGAGTTCAGTCTGTGATTACACCAGTGTGCGCTTACATTGACGGCAAACGTCTGAACGTTTCAAAGCGTCGGAGCCTGATCACATCCTGTTTCAAAGCGCCTCGTTCCCCGCGCAGCCGCATGCTAATGCAATTTAACCTCTACACACATCCATGCTGATTTCATCAAGCAGCAAAACACCCCGGCTGCAACTTAATAACGATGCAAAGGCAACCCAGGTCGGTATCTCAAAGGCGACACTTCTGAAAACATGAAATAGTGAGAGGGCTTCCATCATCTCGCCTCAAGGATATCATTCATCTTTGTCTCACCCTCTCACTTTTTGTCCGTCTCTCTCCCTGTGATATCCCGAGCTAATTTGATGGTGCATTTTGCAGTCTAGTCACTGATTAAGGCATCTTCATTCATCACGCTTCTGGTAAGGGTTCCCGAGGCTTGTTGTTCGCCTGTGAAAAGGAAGCGATAGCATTGCATCACGCAGACAGTTTTTCATTATAAACAGTTTACTTACCATCACTTATCCATCCACATGATGAGCTCGTCAGTCATGTGGCAGGGAGGCAGATCCCATCACATCATGAAATTAGAAGCAGCGCCATTTCCTTGCCAACTTCCCACCCTGTAAAAAAAGACAATGCAACAGCAGCGTCAAAATAAACACGTCAATTTATCTTTTTGATCGAGAAAGTCAAACGAAGAGCTCTTTGCTTGGAGAGCTATTAAAGAGAGATGCTTTTAACACTGTTGAAATAGAGAGGGTTTCATTTAAGTTTGCACGTTTTGTCATTATCTAAAAATGAATGCATCAGTATCTTTCCTGCATTTTCCATCAAATGAAATGATGCTTCCATTAGTGCTATGGAGGAAACGTTAACTCTTAATATTTGGTATCTTGAATATAATGTGTTGCTTTCTCAGTGTTTTGTTGTGTTTTCCTTTGTGTTGTTTGAAACAGCCCCAGCCACAATAGATTTGTTTTTGGACTTCTTATTATGCTGTGCAGACTGTGTTGATTTTGAATGAAGTTTACTCCACAGGGGTTCCTTCTTCATGCATGTCTTATTTTTGTGTGTTTTTTTACCCTGGAGAGAAAAAGAACTGGGTCAAAGTGTCTCAGGAGTTTCTTTTGAAGATTCTTTTTCTGACCATTGTGTCTTTTTTTATCTCTTTTTGAAATATGTGTTTGTAAGTAGTACCTCTGGAAAACTGTAATGTATTGTAGGCCTAGTAATTAGAGGTATAATTATTTATATGGGCCGTTAACTCATAACGTCTATAGACTTTTGGTTAAAATGTATAGGCCATGCATGTACACTACCAGTCAAAAAATTTTGAACAGTAAGATTTTTTTTTTTTGTAGGTCTTTTCTATATCAGATAAATGCTGTTCATTTGAACTTTCTATTTATTAAAGAAGTTCACTTTCAGAGCAAAAATTTACAGATAATTTACATTAATTTGTCATACAAGATGTTCACGTCTTTCTTTCTTCAGTCTTAAAGAAATTGTGTTTTTTGAGGGAAAAATTTCAGGAATTATCTTCGTTTAGTGGACTTCTATGGTGCCCATGAGTTTGAACTTCCAAAATTCAGTTTAAATGCAGCTTTAAGGGGTCCTAACCAATCCCAGCCGAGAAAGAAGGGTCTAATCTAGCAAAATGATAGGTAATTAAAAAAAAAAAAAACCCTCTGTGTATTCCGGTTTATGACAGTTAGTGTATGTCAAAAACTTTTCTCCTCCAAGTTCAAAATCGTCCTACATCGCTGTTTTATCGACATACAAGTTCATGCAGAGACAAAATGAGCATTTGAGGTTAAAAAGTATATAAATTGTAAACATTTTTTTTAAAAATAATGTCTGAAGGATCATGTGACTGGAGTAATGATGCTAAAAATTCAACTTTGAAATCACAGGAATAAGTTACATTTTAATATATATTTTTGTATAAAAAATGTTATTTTAAATAGTAAACATAATGTACTTTGGAACAAATAAATGCAGGCTTGGTGAGCAGAAGAAACTTCTTTAAAAAAAACAAACAAAAAAACATTAAAAATCTTGCTGTTTAAAAACTTCTGACTCGTAGTGTATTAGGAAAACTGTATTCTTTAGGTATTTTAAAGGAATAGTTCACCCAGAAATGGAAAATCTGTCATCATTTACTCACTTATATGAGTTTCTTCCTTCTACACGAAAGAAGATATTTTAAACAATGTTGGTAACCAGTAGACACTGATCTTCACAATATGGAAAAAAATACTGTCAATGTCTGGTCACACACATTCTTCAAATATCTTCTTTTGTGTTCAACAGAAGAAAAATGTCATTGGAACAAGTGGAGGGTGAATAAAATGTTCTATTTCACTTTAACTGGACACCATTTCTTCGTATATAAAATATAATATAGTAGTCAACATTTAAAGTGGATCAAAAACCTTTCATCAAAGTTTTCCTAAAACCAAAACAATAATCTTGTCTTAGGACAACTTTGATGAACTTTTCTGATCCACTTTAAATACTGACTAACTTACTGTAGTATTGATAAATGCTAGCGAGTCATATTTCCGGTATTTTTTGATTGAACGAATCAGAACCAGCGATATCCAATTCGCAATTCGATATTGATTCACTCTAATGAGCCGATCATGCGCTTTATCAAAATGGTCTGATTCGAATCGCGTTTCAGTTTGAATCATTCGAGCAGTTTGCACTGGATTGTTTGGAGCGTTTTGTCACACAAAAACAGAGAAGAAAAGATGAAATGTCAGATGAAGTGGATGTTTAACGTTACCGACAAGCGACTGGAATAAACGTTGTATTTGCCACCGATGAAGAAACGTGCTGCTTGTGAATGACAGGTATTTCAGAGCTTGTCAGTCATTTTCAGAAACCTCAGGTGAGAGATGTCTTGTAGCTTTGTAGCTGTAAGTACACTTCGACTTCTTTGTAGTAGATCTGCATAATTTGAAAACAGCTGAACTATTTTTACGCTATACTGAAAATATTTTATTTCTCAACACTGTTAACTGCCCTCGTATAAAAACGACTAGCCTGTTTGGGGATGTCAAAACTCAAAAGTAGTTGGCTAAATATTGCCACCGCCTCATTCTAATTCAAAACATAAAGGTTATGAACCACGACCTGTTTCAAAAAAGTTTCTGGATATATTTTTGTCTTTTAATCACCCCTGCTTCAACTCCCAGGTACAAGGCAAACTCTAGCATGCGTCGACATGTTTTTTTTTTTTTTTTCTTATTCTTGTGTAAGCTGACACAGACAAAGTTCAGCTAGGAAAATGTTAAAAGAGACAACTTGAGAGGAGGAATATATCTAGAGAGATTTGGGAGGTGAGGCAGAGTACATTTTCTTTAATAGAGAGAAATTGGTGCCTTTCATTTGAAAGAAACTGTCACAGGCATGAAACAATATAAGTCACACTGTTATTACAAGCAGACACGCTAAGGCATATAAGTACTCCTCAGCACAAATAAAAAATAAATAAAATAATAAATCTGAAGAATTGAAGAAAAACGGCATATAATAGAGTCATGAAAGTGAATCTATAGCGGAGCAGGCACAAGGTGTTTTTTACGAACGCCTTTTTTAAAAAACCGTACAGATATTTTCAAAGTTATCAGTCCAGCAGCTGTAAATAAAATGACATAAAACAGAGTTGTTTGTGAGCGAGTCTCTCTTAAAGAATAAGTAAAAACTCAAAAAATAACACTAAAAGCACACACAGAAATCTCATAAAACATTCTATATGACACTTTATACTGTATGTGTGAGGAAAAGAGCATTGTGAGCTTTGTGTGAAAAAAAGACCAAGTTTTTACTCTACATTTTTCAGTCACGTTTATCAAATGTAACAGAATGTACTCTCCAACTCCATATCTGTTTCTCTGTTTGTTTTCCAGAGAAGAACAAGCAGTTTGCGTTTGGAACATCATGATGGTAAGTAAATGATAACGAAATGTTCCTTATTTTATTTTTATCATGATCAAAGGAAGTAATTTGTCAGGTGGGCGATTGTTGCCCATTAGGTTTTCAATTTTCATCTGAGGCTTCAATTCAAGAATTCATTTTTTTTTTCTAGCCAGAAGAACAAATAGGCAAGCTTTGATTCCTGCCCTTATGCCCTTAAGTTTGTCACTGAAGTTTGTATTTGTCAGACGGTTCAAAGAAATATCACTTTTGGTGATGGCTCAGATTGATTATGTCTGTCTAGTGCCAGGGACTAAAACAATTTTGGAATTTTCACTTTCATTCTGTTTTGGCCAGTGTTTTTTATCAGAGAGATGGTTAATGCTTCCATCCCTTGATCTTTTTGATCTTGTCTGTCTGTAGCTCTAATGACATCTGACGGAGATCCATGCTGATGTATGACAGTCTCACGGTACTTGGCACTTTGTCTTTTCTGTGAAATTGAACCTTTATTTGACTGCCAGTGAGAGGCTGCTTGTAAATAAAGTAAAATTTTAGGGCTGCCAAGTTGAATTCTCAGCTCACTGAGCTGACATCCTCAAATAGTTGGCTATGGAGTGAAAGAGACAAGCAAACCATTAGCTATGGCACTGTATCCAACTCCAAGCAAATCATAACCTGAAAAGTATGAGTCTTAAGTTTTGAGGGGTTTTATAACCTTTGTGATTACAAATTAAGTTTTTAAAGATGTACTTGCTTCTGTTTTTGTATTTTAAATTCTTTGAATCAAGTCTGCGGTAGAATATTTGTTTTTATTTCGGATTTAGCAAAGGACCACAATTCATAGCACAGGCTGAAATTAGGGATGTCCATTCTCAGTTCTAAATCCACCATAAATTACCTTTGTGTCCTTTTCTCTTTTTTTTTTTCTCCCCGAAACTTAGTATGTCTATAAGGAAGCCCATTTCCACCACTGAATAAAACATAAAAAAAGGTTATTGCAACTTTTTATTGCTGACTTTTTCCTCTGAATTGCACGATACAAACTTGCAGTTGTGAGTTATAAAGTCAGAATTGTGAGATATAAAATCACATTTCTGACTTTTCTTCTCAGAATTGTGTGATATAAGCTCAGAATTGTGAAAAATAAAGTCAAACTTGGGAGAAAACCTCGCAATTCTGGGTTTTTTCTCAGAATTGCGTTATATAAACTTACAATTCAAGTCATAAAGTCAGAATTGCATAATGTAAACTTTAATTGCGAGAAATAAAGTCGTAATTGTGAGATATAGCCTTAACTCACAATTACGAAAAATACAGTCAAAATTGCATGATATAAACTCACAATTTCGAGTTATAAAGAAATGTCCGAATTGTGAGAAAAAGGTGAATTGCAAGATAAACTCGCATTTGCAAGTCAGAATGATGGGTTCTGACTTTTTTCTCAGAATTGTAAGATATAAACTCGCAATTGCGAGTTATAAAGTCCAATTTTGAGGAGAAAAAAAAAATGACATGTTCTCAGAATTGTGAGTTTATATCTCACAATTCTCACAATTCTGAGATAAAAAGTCAGAATTTGGAGATAAAAAGTTGCAATTACCTTTTTTTTATTCAGTGGCGGAAACGGGCTTCCATATGTTTACCACTTCTGTGAGAAGCAGTTATAAAATATGCTTATAGTAAATAATGTGTAGTATATCTAATAATTTCTAGGAACAAACTCTTGTAGTTTGAAAGCTTGCTTTATGTTTTATTTTTATACGCTTAAATCTAAGTCATCAAATTTGTTACCTAAATACGTTTAATTATTCATGTGAATCTTGAATTATGTATTTTGTTTACAGTCCAGTCATTTAAAGATTCTGTTTTAATGAGTAAGCTGCTGAGAAGTGATTTCTTTTTTTAAAACTTGTAATAATTTATTACATGCATTTAGCTGGTCTTGATGTCTTATTTGATCTCTCAGAAACGGGTTACATGGAATAATTTTATTAAATTATGTTAAAGCACTTAAAGATTATTCAGTACAGCCTGTACAGAGCTGTAAAATTGTCCTTATTGTTCTTTTTAAAACTTTTGTAGGTGGATTCAGGTTAAAACTTAAAACTAATATTTCACAGACAAGGGAATAACTTAGTGAAACTGTTCTCATGTTTAGATCTTGTACTTATTTTTTTAAAACAGCTTGGATTTGCATGTTAATTGCTTGACCCTGTGTACTTTCACTGTGACTGCCATATTGTTAAAAAAATGAAAATGATATTGCATTTAAAGGGGTCATCGGACGCCCATTTTCCACAAGTTGATAAGATTCTTTAGGGTCTTAATGAAGACTCTCTAATATACTTTGATTAAAAATTCTCAATGGTTTTGTAAAACAACACCCTTTTTACTTTGCCAAAATCAGCTCTGCAAAAATCATCTCATTCTAA
>JAHKKF010516151.1:8067-28578 GCA_019740295.1 Labeo calbasu
GAAAAACAGAGCTGAGACAAGCTTTGATCTCGCCGGCGTCGCCGCCACGCGGTCACGTGATTCACGGAGCTCTACAAACAAACCAACGTTGACAGTACGTTTGAATATGTTTAAGTAGGATAGAGACGACAGTTTCACTATACAGGTATTTGCAGCAATTTTTGGTAAACATTACAGCATATTATGCATTGATTTTTACGTCGATAACATTTACAGTATATTGTTATTCTGGAGAGTGATGGAGAGGCTACCCTTACGAAAATTGAACATGGTTTTACTACAAATAAAACCAAAAAACATGGTTCCTATAGTTAAACCATGGTAACCACAAATTAACAATGGTCTTGCTACACTAACCATAGTTTAACCATGGTATTTGCAGAATAACTATGGTTATACAAATGGTAATCAATGCGCCAAAAAACATGGTTACTACACTTTTACCTTAACTATGGTTAATTTTCATAAGGGTTAATATGGTTTCCTTGTATTTAACCCTTAGTTATTGCTTACTTGTAATGTGACCATACAGCTTAACTATTTTTCAGTTAAATAAATGTTCTATATTTTAGTTCAATAATTTGTAATATTTTAAAGAGATCATTTAGTACTAAATACTATTTGTCCAATAATTATGGTCCATTAATGACTTAAAACATATATATTATTTAAAATTTCTCTTATATTACAATTAGTGTAGTATTTAAGGTTAAATAGAGAAAAGGGTTTTAAATTCCAACGCAAAGAGGCAAATTAGAATCATTTTGTGGTCGGGAAAAAAAAAGTTATTTTCATTTGTAATGCCATGGTTTACCCACTAGGTACCTGTATGGCGCTTTACTAAATATACTTGTATCTAGAATATTGCCGGTCATACCTGCTTACTTATTTTTAAGTTTTTCATTTGAATAAATATTTAGAAATGATTAAACACTATATTTTTAAATGTGAAATTTAAAAAGTTAATAACTTACAAAAAGCATTCAGCTGCATTTTTATCCTCTTATATGTACAGTATATACATATAAATAGATATGGAATCGAGATTATTATTATTATTTTATTTTTTCCTTTTAAAACTACCGCAAGTTGTGTTTACAAAGAGTGAAATGAAAAGAAGAATAACATCGATTAACCTCTGAGTGTATGGTAGGTCTGTCTTAACTATATTTTTATACGAAGTAAATTAATGAGGTTTTCGTTTTCGAAACGCTACTGTTGCATTTAATGTGCACTTTCGTTTTGTTATATTTTCATTAGTGCTGTGTTTTAGTTTTTACTGTGTTCTTACCGTGATCATGCTTTTCTTTGTGGCCGATGAACATTTTTGCAAGTATTTACGTCCAAAGGTACATTTAAACCTTGAAGATTATTTCTCCACATCAAGGCCTGTATTACAGAAACATTTTAACTTAGAATCTGTTTAGTAACCATGCTAATTTCACTTTGGAAATCTTAAATCAAGAATTAAGGATGTAATACAGCATAATTCTTTACTTTTCACTTGTGCTTACTGTTGTACCACATATAACTTGTATGTACATAAATGGTTTTGATTGTTAATGTCATAGTAATTATTTCAATATAATTTTTGATGTTTGCAACTGATAGCATGCATATCAAACTGATTATATGCAATATAAATCACATGAAGCAACCACTGACAATAATTAAAAGATGCAAAGAAATGCTGTAATTTAAATATAATTACCTCTAGTGCAGTCAGATGAGAGTGATCAGAATATTTACTCAGGTCCATACACCGGTATTGGAAGACAGATGTATTGTTGTTAAATATCTGATTGAGTTTCTTCTCTAACCAGTGTAGATTTCTAAAGATGCATTCTGTTTTTGACCCATGCACAAAAAACACAAAAAAGTAAATAATGGAGACAAAAATTCTGACTTTTAAATGCTCAAGTATTCAGCCCGTCTAAAGTTTCAATCTTTTAAGATGAACAAATAGAATAAAATTGTAAAACTGCATTTGTCCTGGAAGGATTTCTTGTCGTGCACTACAGCTATGATCCACAAAGACCTAACTTTTGTTATCTTACATCTGAAAGGTACTGGATGTCCTTCCAATAGTAACCAAACAACACTGCAGGAATGCCAGTGGATGCCAAAAGAAACCACAGGAATGGCTACACTAATTTTAATCTCCCAAAAAATAAGTAAAAATACTGTAAAAATTGTAAAACACACACAATACACTTGTGGCACACTGATAGAGAGTCTTAGGCTTAACGCTGTTGGTGCATTTTCAAAAAAAAAAAGTCCAATTTATGGAAAATTACCTGTTTTATCACTGTTTTATGAGGGTACAGCTTTTGTACACTGTCTGCTTTTGTTTCAAAGTGCTTTCACTGTATGCTCAATTTGTTCATAACTGAATTACATCCTTCCGGCTGAGGTTCTACCTGTAGTCTCTGTTATCTGAGAAAGAGTGCTTGTGTTTGGCACAGTTAACAATTGCATGCTGTGCAAACACTATTTCTTAAATGAATTACATGGTCAGAATGTCATTTTTATGATTGCATTAGTTAATTAAATCACTTTAAGAAATAAAAGGTAAGCAATAGAATAAAACCCTTTGAGTTTGATAGCAGTAGAGTTCATGACCTATCGTAAATGGCGAGAATGTTTTCTTTAAAATGTTGGAGTAGTTTTAATTACACTTGTCAGTTAATCTGATATGCAGAAAAAATGGCACACATTCAGTCCAGGACTTGGAAAAAGTGAAATGGGTAAGTTAATTAGGCAGACCACAGAGTGTTTGCAACTTTCCATCTTAATCATCATGTGCAACTGCTTCTGTAAAGACTAGGTTTTGTGAATGGGTTATTGTTTCCAAAGTTTGTAAAGATGACAAGGAAAATAAATGTTTTGACACTCATATTTTACATGCAATCTTGAAATTTAAATGACAGTTGTTGTATAAGGTAAAACAGGTTTTGAATAAACTACAAATTCTATATGCTGAAAAAAGTACAATAATTATGTATTTCTAACTGATCTGATGCTAAAAATGTGTTTCTATTGAATATCTGTTTTTAATCAGGTTGAGGTAGTCATTACATAATTTTTTAATTAAAACCAATTTAGATTTTACATGACACAGTGTTGTGTTAGTAAGTACTATTTTCATCAATTTTTTAATCATCTGAAAAATTGCAATCTGAAAAAGTTGCATCAGTGTTTATTAGAAAAATGTTGTAGTAACTTAAACAATCCTTTCGGTTGCAGCATTGGTCTCATAAAAAACAAAAAAAAAAAAAAAAAAAAAAAACATAAACATCCTTTTTCTCTTTGTAAGTTTGTTTGCATTAAATGACACCAAATTAAATACCTGTAATTGACTTACCATTAGCAAGTAACTGCTACACACAATTATGCGATCAAACATCCTGCAAGCTGGGAACTTTTCGTTCCATTTTCTCAGGTTATATTTACAATAACAAATATAATGTATGTGTGTTAAACATAATTGGTTAAATCTGTGATTTGCGACACTCTGAACAAACAAATTGGTTGCAAATCAAGGTTGCATGAAGAGACAAACTCTCACTATGAGAGGGATGTGCATACCTATAGTTTATACACAGGCATCGTTTCATCCTGTGTCCAAGGACTTCTAAACTGTATAATGTCTGAAGAAAACATCAGCTGGTTTCGGTTAGCCGAACTGTGACTCAAATTAACTGATCCTGTTAACTTAGCATGAGAATCTCCACAGCAGCTCTAGTGTTTCAGGGCCTTTGATTGAATTAGCATTCATGTTTGTCATGTGTTTGGAGATGTTTCTTGGCTCAGTAATCGCCTGTTGCCCTGTCCATTTCCATTTCCTTTATGAAGGAACAAAAACAAAGATAATTTGTTGTTTTTTCTCAATAATAACTAATTATTCAATTTAAATGAACAATGACTCATCAAAACTATATCTAGAAGTTTTCCAAAAAACACTAAACTAACTAAATTTGTATGTGTGTCAGAGGTCTTTGCTTCACTATGTTTTGAGTGATTGCTGCTGAATGATTTTTGGTTGTTGCTATGTGTTTGCTTGCTTGCCTTCTAAATCAATTACTGTATCCTGTTCTGGTCTGGTTGTAAATCTGTTTCTTTTTTCTTCTTGCTGGGTGATAAGCTCTTTTCTTTTAAACATACTTTTCAGTTTGCTCCCTTGATTAAATTAATAATTTATATCAGCAATCACTGAGCCTTACAGTTGTTTTAGTATCGTTGAGATACTATAATATAATATTTTCTAAATAATTTTCTAAAAATTTGTTTTTATCTTTATATTTTCCTTTTTAATTTTTGTTAAAATTTAATACAATTTTTGCCATGTGTTTTTTAAAATATGTTGCTGCATTTAGTTATAACAACTTAAATTTGTTGTAGAGATAACTTAAATATCCAACTTAACTTAAGTTAACTAAACCTATAATTTTGAGATAAGCACGAATGCTTATTTTTGAAGTTAAAACAATGCACATGAAATTTTCAGGTTGTGAAAACTGATTGCACCAGTCATTTTACAGTAGTTTTTTTCCCCCCAGTTTTAGTTATTTTAGCACATTCAGGAATTGAAAATGAGAAATTAGAGACCATTGAAAATATATATTTTTTTAATATAACTTATTTCAGATGTATAAACTACTAGCCAAAAGTTTTTAAACAGTTAGATTTTTAATGTTTTTTTAAAGAAGTCTCTTCTGCTCACTAAGCCTGCATTTCTTTTATCCAAAGTATGGCAAAAACAGTAACATTTTGAAATATTTTTACTGCTTAAAATAACTTTTCTATTTGAATATATTTTTAAAATGTAATTTATTCCTGTGATTTCAAAGCTGAATTTTTAGCACCATTTCTCCAGTCACACGATCCTTCAGAAATCATTCTAATATTCTGATTTGCTGCTCAAAAAGACATTTATTATTATGTTGAAAACAGCTGAGTGGAATCTTTTCAGGTTTCTTTGATGAACAGAAAGTTCAGAAGAACAGCATTTATCTGAAATATAAATCTTTTGTAACATTATAAATGTCTTTATCATCACTTTTGATCAATTTAAAGCATCCTTGCTAAGTAAAAGTATTAATTTCTATAATTAATAAAAAAAAAAAAAGATTTCTGAAGGATTATGTGACACTAAAGACTGGAGTAATAAGGTTGTAAATTTAGGTTTGATCACAGGAATACACTACATTTTAAAATGTATTCAAATAGAAAGCAGTTATTTTAAATAATTTCACAACATTACTGCTGTATTTTGCTGTATTTTGGATCAAATAAATGCAGGCTTGGTGAGCAAAAATAATTTTTTAAAAAACATTTAACAACTTTTGACTGGAAGTATATATTTAGTTTTAGTTAACTATAATAAGCTTTTATTTGTTTATACTTGGGCAGTGTTGGGAGTAACTAGTTACATGTAGCAGCGTTACGTAATGTAATTACAAGATAAATGTAACTGTAATCTGTTACAGTTACAGAAAAAATGTAATTAAATTGCAGTTACTTATAAAAATGTTAATGATTACGAAGTAATACATGTGAATACTTTTTGTATTAATATTTACTATTTCTTGTTATGATTTTTAAATCTGTATTTAACCTCAGAATGATCTCAAAGTAAAAAGAGGTGCTGGTGGGTGTGCTTTAAAATTAAATGATTATAATTTAATTCAAGAAATGAAAATTTCGAAAGTTGGTTTGACTGCTTCTGTTGTCCTCATTTGTAAGTCGCTTTGGAAAAAAAATCTAAATGTAAATTTAGAAAAGTAATCAGATGTAATCTGTTACATTAATAAAGTAACTGAAATAGTTTCACTACTCATTACATTTTAATTTGAGTAACTTGTAATCTGTAACCTATTACATTTCCATTGTAACTTTCCCAACACTGTACTTGGGTTTAATATGCATGCATTTGGAATGTGATAAAGTCACAAGGTTATTGAACAGCTTGTAGGACTGTCACTTCCTGCTCTGTGGTAAGTGATGCAAGTTTCCTGTGAGATTTGGGTTCAACAGCTTTGGGTTCGGTGGGCTCAGACCACTGACATGTTGTGTTTCTCTCTCTAGATGACCCAAGACTGATCCACAGCATCTGTGCAACAGCAAATGAGCTAACAGGAACATTTAATCTGCCCTTGATGTTTTGTTTCCTGTTTTCTGCATAATTTTGGTCTTCCCAGTAGTAAATCATGATGTTGATGTTCTTCATGTTGATCATGTTCTTCATAAAATAAAATTATGTGAATGTCTGAAGACAAGGTGTGTCTCTGTTTGTTTGAGTCCCACCTCTAACTCACACAGTTGATTAGGAGAAATAGAGACAGTCTTGTCATCTGGTGCCCAGTTGGGCATTTCAAAGGGTTGCATTTTAAATGGAAAATAAGGCATATTTTTCAGCTAATTTTGATTTATGATCCAGTACGATACTGAATACAACAGCCTTTAGTAAGTGTCTATATTTGCTGTAAAAAAACAAAGAACTCCATAAACATTTACCATTTGTGAAACTCGTGGTTTAAAAACGACGTGAGGGTGTAATATCAGGTTAAGTTCAAACGCCAACAGGTCATTTTGGAAATTTTAATTATCCTAATTTCTTAAAAGGTCAAACCTTTCCTCTGAAGGAATGAAGATGTGTTTAGATGAACTCCTTGAGAAATGTGGAACATAAGAAAACCATTGCAGAGTGTTTTATGTAGAGATTGTTTGTCACACTCGTGATGTTTGAATTCACATGGCCTTATTTAATCTCTAATTGCATTATGATGATGGCTGTTCCTCCTCAAAATAACATTTGACCAGTCAGTTGATTTTAATTCACCATGCGCCCAAACTTTCCGCCTTTCTGCTTTGGGCCATGAGCTGTCCAAAATGGCTGGAAAATCTATGTTTTTATCTTTTTAAATACTCCTGAATGTTGAAATGTCTCAAAATGGTTCACTCCCATTGCTCCCGAATTATTTCTCTTACTGCTATTACATAATCCATTTGCCACGGTTGTAAGGTTTACTAACCTTACAAAAATAAGGTTTCTTAACCTTATTTGACTGCAGAATTCAAAACAAAATCTGCTTTTACAGTTTAACTTAATGTGCTGTGCCTATATTTTAAAATATATTCACATTGTAAGAGGTTCAAACTTATTCTAAGGAGGAGTTTGTGTTCGTTTTTGATGTATCTTTTACAGTGACTCATGTCCCATACAGTTTTGTATTTAAAAAGACTTTCCAAATCTGTAATTGAATGTAAATAATGCTAATTATTAATCATTTCTGTCATCCTTGTATGCCTAGTATGTATATCTTCTCTATGAAACTTAGACATGGTTAAGCTTAAATTCAGTTTAGCATATTACTACACGTATATAGTTTAGTGTAAGATTTACAGTAATGCAATAATTACAAAGAAGCAACTCATTGAATTAAACATGACATTCTGAAATGCAGTTTTCTTCTAAAACATAATGCAGTGATCTTTGTTTTATTGACATATAACTTCAAAATCCATTATTGTTATTTTTTACAGTGTATTAGTTGCACTAAAAGCAGATGAATTGGTTGATTGATGCCCTTTAACATTTGTTAAAGATGATAAGTTGAGTTGTTTGAAAACCTTTATTTCATTTTCTCATTTTAATGCATTACAAATCCTATATCTATAAATAGTGCTGCATGTGGATTCACAATTAGATTAAAATCAGGGTTTCGGCTGGGCTTTTGTAAGACATTTACCTGAACTGTTCTTGAGCCACACCAGTGTTTATTTTACCTTGTGTTTGGGATTACTTAACTTTTTCCCAAGCGTTCATTCCCAGCATACAGAAAGAGATGCCCAAATTCTATTGGAAAACAGCTCAACACCGTGATGTTTCAACCATCATGCTTCACTGTGGTTCTTTGCAAGGTAAGTGGTATGGCCATAAGTATGCACAACCCATTATAATTAACAAGTTTGCATTTTCACTTTCACTCAAGGACAAATCTCAGTGCTGTATTATATAATACTAGAAAATTCTGTGCTTTCAGTGTTGCTGAAACAGAAAGGTTCTTTTCTGTTCCAGCATGGCAATACTATTGTGGATGTAATGCTTTATTGAGTCCGTTGTGGAGGGCGTGCACTTAGACCTCAACATCTTTAGATCAACTGGGATGCCAGGCCTCTTCATTGATGCTTTTGAGTCTAAACTGGTACAAATCCTTGGATTTGCATGCTCCATGTTCAATCGATGTTTAACATTTAGTGAAAGCACTTCCCAGAAGAGTTTAACCTTTAACCTACAGGGAAACATTCATGTTTTTTGAACAGAAAAGTACCCTTCTCAAACTTTTGCAGCAAAGTTGAAAGCACAGAATTCTCTAGAATGCCATTAATATTTGTCCCACTGGAATTGGTTCAATAGGGAAACCAGTTAGAATTACCTGTTATTTAGGGAGTGTCCACATACTTTCCACCATTTCATAATTAATCATTTATATGAATGAATGGGCAACGTGCAGTTACGTCATGGTTTGGTCAGTTACCCGTATATGCGGTCATATTGGCGAAACACAGATGTAAACAACAGAATGGATTACATGGTTAATATGCTACTGAATACACTGTTCTAATTTATGCTGTCTAAACCATGAAAAAACGTGTGGAAGCTTTCTCTAAAATAAGTTACATTAGGATGAAAGTGTTTTGCTTGGTGTAGAAAATTTATCAGGTATTTCCATAATACAGTTTCCCAACTATCATTTGCAGCTATTAGATCATTTGCAGTGATGAGAGTCAATAGAAAGAAGATTAGGTGACTTTGTCCAATTAATAGTGTTTGGCCTAAATTTGCTGTATGAACAAAATACACATTAGTTTCTAGTAGTTCAGATTGGATAGTTTTGGTTAATATGTGGGCACATTATTTGATTTGCATTATTTTTATATTAAAAGGAAAATAGTATGGGACATATTCTTTATTTCAGCTGGTATTAATTAAAACATTAAGGAAGAATCTGTCATTTTGTGGCATGAGAACTGCAGAAGCACATATACAAGTCATCCGGCAAGTTTTCATGTTAATATTGCAGGCAGAATAATTAATTAACACTGATAACTGATGCATCCTCAGTGACTTGCAAACTGAGGATGGACTCGAAACTCTAGCCTACCACATTCAGTTCTCAAAAGTCTTGTGAACAAATGTTCTGTATGTGTTTCTTGGTCTTATTTCAGTGAAAAATTTGATTTTCACTAACCACGCATAAACGTTGTTTTCTCAAAAACACAAACATGTATATTCATGTTGCTTACATATTGTTGTAGCCCAGTTTGTGCTGATTACAATGTAATTAGACTTTAGCCATTAATATGTTTTTAAGATACTGAAAAAAGCACCAATGTCAGGGCATGTCAAAACTTCTCCAGAGCCCCAAAACACCCTCAGACCCCAGAGGGTTAAATTAGAACTTTAAACTTTCTAGAGGCTTTCAACCAACTTCAAACTTTGCTGTTTGTTTGCTTGTTAGTCTGAATTATGCTAATTTATGCTGTCTAAACCATGGGAAAAACGTGTGGAAGCTGTTAAATCACATAGAGAATGACAGTAAGCAGGAAAGGGAGCAATATTTTGACAAACTAAAGTTAATATGTGGTAAAGATACAGACAAGCAGTATTAATTAAGATATTAGCCTAATATTTCACCTACCTGACCAGAAATGAGAAAAACAAACACGACTGTTGTCAAAACTCTTGCATGGAAATCCAGGTTCAACCACAAACGCCTTCTTTCCTCAGTCTTTTGCACTATTTTTCTTGATTTGCTATAACTGTCTATAGTACCCCAGATGTTTTTCCCAGTCCGACCGATTAGTACAGCCCAAAACGTGACAATAATTGACCATTTTCAGCAACAACTATTAGCAAAATTTGCGAGTTTCGCTTGGTTCAGTGGCATTGTTTACATTTTGTGACGCCAATATGGCGGATTGATGACACGTCGTGAAAACACTATGGACCCTTTTCACAAGTGTTTTAACGGTCATCATCATCATAAATCCTTTAAACTTTTTTAGATTTTGATTTTAAAAAATATGTATGTGCATTTATAACACTATACTTTGTGTTATATATATATATAAAAAAAAAAACTTACAAAAAACTGGTTAACGCTATGCGAGGGTGTGTCTAATGCCGCGCCTATGGGAGGGACGGTAAATTGACATTGTTCTCTTTTCTGATTACTGATATCAGTCTCTCTGAATTTTTTTCCTTTGATTAAAAGTCGTGAAAACACTATCGTGTAGTTTTTCTTTTGCTATTTGAGCAAATGTGAACGCAAAAAATATATTTGTGGTACTCATCCATGCTCTCGGATTTTACCCAACTATGACGACTTCCGCTATGAGAAACACGGAAATGTGAGAAAGGGCCATTGGATTTCTGTTCTAAATTATTTAATAACTGTCATAAATAATTTGACAGTTTAATTGCGTTAATTACCAATTTTATCACAAAATACATTGTTTTGGAGGACAATTAAGTGTATTTCCCCCAAAGTCCCATGAGAACATCTTTTTATAATTTTCAAGTTAGCGTTAGTCTTTAAAAAAAAAAAGGGGGAAATATTAATCTATTTTAAGTGCATTAATACAGTCATTGGCCTACACGTAAACACCTGCGATTAATAATTATGGGATAAAAACGTTCATTGTAAAGGTTGTCCCTCGGTCGTCCCAGGACTCTCCTTCGCTCTCCCACTGATGCGTCGAGGCGTGCCAGAGTGTTCATGTGATGCGGGAAGGATGTGTCCTAAAAGAGTTTGCAGCGAGCCAAACTGCATCACTTCTGAGTTCGACCACCGCTCAGCACTCATCTTCGGATATTCCCCCTTTCGCTTTGCAATTACATCGGGTGAAAGGGAAGAAACCGAAGAGAACGAGAGAAGGATTGTGAAATGGGAGCTACGACATCATCCGTGCAACGGGACAGTAGATGTGAGGAGGACGCAGCGGCAGAGGAGCTCACTGCAGCGGCGAGCGATGCCCGGGATGACGGCAGTGCTGATGACAAGGTAGAATGCATTTCTCTGCTGCAGAGAAACACGGGCTGTAACTCAAAACATAGTGTGTGTACCGGCTGGCCTCTGTTACACCTACCTAGACTGCATTTTTGAGGTAATGCAAACATGCATATGATGCTCAAAATGTTGTGTAGGTAGACAGGAATGATTTATTGTTTAGAGGTTGCTCTTTTCAGCTCAGGAGAAGGTGAGTTTTGTTTATCAGATGTTTTTCCTTAGGATAACTTAGACAATTGTTTACAGAGTTGATTTATAGAGTTATACAGTTGTGTGAACTTTGGAAAATCTGAGAACATTTTCAGAAGCTGCAGACTAAAGCAATACACTTAAATTGTACTTTGAAACAGTTTTCACTTAGAAATTGCTAGTAAATTTCACAAATAATCACACTGAAATAGCATGTTACACATTGAAACATGAAATTTTGACTTTACTTGTCAAACTTACCTTTTGTTAAATACAGTTCACGCCATCTCATTGCTTTTTAGTAGAAACAACTGATATATAAAAGAGATTTGTGATTTTTCTTTCATATGAAGAGGCATCTTACCAGATTTTCAAATGTAGCTATAAAAAGAAAGGTCATATTGTCGAGGTCTCTAAAATAAGTTACATTAGGATGAAAGTGTGTTTTGCTTGGTGTAGAAAATATATCAGGTATATCCGTAATGCAGTTTCCCGACTATCATTTGCAGCTATGAGATCATTTGCAGTGATGAGAGTTAAAAGAAAGAAGATTAGGTGACTTTGTCCTATTAATAGTGTTTGGCCTAAATTTGCTGCATGAACAAAATATGCATTAGTTTCCGGTAGTTAAGATTGGATAGTTTTGGTTAATATGAGGGCACATTATTTGATTTGCATTATTTTTATATTAAAAGGAAAATCGTATGGGACATATTCTTTATTTCAGCTGGTATTAATTAAGACATTAAGGAAGAATCTGTCATCTTGTGGCATGAGAACTGTAGACGCACATATACAAGTCATCCGGCAAGTTTTTATGTTAATATTGCAGGCAGAATAATTCATTAACACTGATAACTGATGCATCCTCAGTGACTTACAAACTGAAGATGGACTCCGAACTTTAAATTAGAACTTTAAACTTTGCTGTTTGTTTGCTTGTTTGTCTGAATTATTTTATTGAATTAGATGTATAGGTTAAGAATTTAAAATGCAATTGCCTTTTTTTTTTTTTTGAAAAGATGGTTTATTACATATCATAACTCCATTTCCTTTCAGTATTTACTTTTGTCAGTTGTTTTTGTTACTAATGCGTCCACATTAATAGATGGTTTATTTGTAGTGCTCTTATTCCCAAAGGATTGATGGAATTCTCCCTTACTGCACTGGGTGCATTGATTTTCCATGTAAAACATGATGAGGTCAGCCATGGTTAACAGGAAGTCTGTGAGATGGCTTTTTCGTCAGAGGAGAGCTATCTGATACTCGGATTCCATAAATGTGTTCATTTATTTTGTTTTGTTAGTTATCCCAAGGGCCCTCTCCTTCAAACTACATTGTGGTTAAGCACTTAGCATTCAGAAAATGTACCCCTGTGGTAACTTATGTAAAAAGTTTGCGGAATTTCTTAACTTAAATCAGAAGTTGTACGTTTTTTGGACCGAGTGAGCAGTGCTGTACATACACGAGGCAAACCGTCTGATGTTGTCTAAAGTAGCATATAGATAAATATGTATAGATAAGAACTACAGTGATTAATGGCAAATAATTCATCATGATTTGCATTTTAACAGCAACCCTTATTAATCATTGTCTTGCCATATACTTTGTGATAAAAGACAATATTGCATAGCATGTTAATTTAATATATATTGTAATTCTAACTTTACAATTTGAATACATTTTCATTTATAGTTTCCTATGAATCATAACGACTGATTGGTAAATGCACTGTTTGCTTTGTTGGTCACTCTTTAATCTGTCCTGTCTTTGCATGTAGTTGTTACAGAAAAATGGACAGATCTCCAGTTTGAATGTAAAGACAAGGAGCCATGCAGATGAATTAAGTGGCAACTTAGAGGAGAGAGTACTTGCAGATGGTACGTGAAACTATATTATTGCTATTGATTTCATTGTTTCCCTCATTTTTTCCAAATGAAATAAAAACAGCATTTTTATATAGTAGTAAATATCCATGTACAAATATTTTATACTTATCTTGTCACTTTTCATTCTTATTTATTTACTAGTTGGCTCAGGGTTTGTCACTCTGCAAGAAGATGGCACAGAAACAATTGAAGACCTCCAGGAAATGGATGCTCTTGAACTAGTCACAAAGAATGAGAGCACAGAGATGGTTAATGCAGATAGTGTATCTGTGAAGGAAGAAACTGTGGAGGACAATCAAGTAAATGATATCAATGAAGTTGGCTTCAAAAAAATTTTCAGATTTGTTGGATTTAAGTTTACCCTAAAAAAGGACTCATGTGAAAAGACTGAAGCAAATGAGCCAGAAGAAGAAGTTGCAAGTGCCTCAGACGACTCCAAAGACACCCAAGAGAACTGTGCAGTGGAAGCAAATGAAAACACACCTGTTGAGACTGTTGAAAAACGTGATGTGTCTTCCGAGCCTAATGCAGCTGAACCCTCTCAACAAACAGACAATGAAAAGGAGCAGGATCCGGACATAAAGATAGTGGAGCATCATGTGGAGGACACACCTGAGAAAGAACTGGCAAAAGAAGAAAGCCCTGAGCCGGAGGAACCGATGTCACCAATCAAACAATTCTTTACTCAAGGAATCTTTGCCAGTTTAAGAAAGAAAAAGAAAGAAGAGGAAATCCAAAAAGAGAGTAAGGAAGAAGAACTCAAAAGAATCGAGAAAATGGGTGTAGAAGAGGCCGAAAAAGAGAACACTAAATGTATGTGCCTTGATATTCCTTATATTATGTCAGAGGAAGAAAAAGATTCACAAGAAAAAGACACTGACAAGTTGTTACCTGAAGGAGACCTTCAGAATTCTCTAGAGAAAGATAAGGTACAAGGAAGTCCACTTAAAAGGCTTTTCAGGAAATTTTCCACAAGAAGGCAGAAAGCTCCCGAAAAGGTGATTGAGTCAGAGGAACGAGTCTCTGAACAGCCAAAACCATCCTCAGAATTGACAGAGCTCTTAAAAGTGGAGGAACCAGTGGTTGGGGAGCCAAAACCTGCTGAAGAGGAGCTGGTAGCTGATGTAAGCCCTCAGGAGTCCAAAAAGAAATCTGACACCACCGTTTCCTGGGAGGCACTGATTTGTGGTGGCTCTGCTAAAAAAAGGGCTAGAAAAACAAATGAGGAGGAAATGCCAGACAAAGGAGAGGAATATGAGAAAACAACTGACTCTCCACTTGGAAGTTCAGTTGAGGGTGATTATGATCATCTCACATCATCTAATGAACAAACTGGAAGTCCTGCAGAGGGAGAGGTGGGATCCACATGGAAAACATTTAAAAAAATGGTCACTCCAAAGAGGAAGATCCGAACTGGAGAAAGTGGTACCCCTGAGCAGATACCTTCCGACAGTGAGATGAACAAAGACGAACCATTTTCTATGAAGAAACTTATTCCAGGGCATAAAAAGAGGAAATCAGACGCGAGGAAAGAGCAGACATCCTCTGATGAGGCTACTCAGGATCATGAAACAGGTGATGAGGATGATGAAACCCCAGCTATTATTCCTTTGTCTGAGTATGAAATAATTGAGCCTGAAAGTCTGAAGGAGGTGAATGAACAACGAGTTGAAATCACAATAGAACATGAGATGCCAGAGATAACGTCACAAGTGTTGGAACAGGACACATCCACTAACATAGTGCCCAAAATCGCAGCCAAAGTTCCAATTAACACTGGACCAGCAGTCATACATGGATTACCAGAGGACTTTGAGGAACTTACAGACTTTTTGAGCAAGCATCAGCAGCTGAGTGATATTCCAGAAGAAGGCATCATTGAGGAAAGCATTGAAACACCAGTATCATCTGCTGAGTGGACAACACAGGATGACACGTTAGCTGAGGACATTGTGGAGTTGACAGCTGATGCGGTCACTGCCCCAGAACCAGCAAGTGAACAATTTTTTGGAGATGACACTACTGAAATGGTCTCAGCAGTCTCACAACTAACTGAATCACCCAAGTCATCTGGACATGTTACACCAGTGTCAGCTGAATATGGCATACAAACATCAGATGTCATTCTACAGGAAGCTATTCAATCCATTGGCATGACTCCAAGTGTTCAATCAGTAACTACAAAAGATGAAAGCCAAGAATCTCTGGCCGTGTCATTTTCACCTTATGTTGTACAGTCATCCACACTGGAGGAAACAAAGGTCTTGGTTGCACATAAGAAAACCGAGGCAACAGCAATATGTATAGGCCTAGTATCTCAAGAAATTGAACCTGTTGAAGAACATCTCCCTGCACCCTTAGTGGAGGCAATACCTGAAGTTAGTGATGCTCTCCCAACTGAATTAGTCTCTGATAACTTTACAGATGAAACTGAAATTGCAGGGCTTGGGACAGATGAGGTCTATGAGGCTGAAATTAAGGAAGTGAAGACTGAGTATCAGGAAGTAATTGTAAACGAAAAAGAATCTGCCATTGAAACTAACCTAAGTGAGCAAGTCATTCAGTTAGAGGCAGAGCCTCTTGTGAAAGAATCAGAGGAGACTCATATTGAGGACAAAAGAGAGGAATGTACAACTGGTATCAAGACAACGCAAAGTGAAGCTGGGCTGGATCAGGTTATGTCAGACTACACCTGTGGTCCTGACACAGAGTATTCACTGTGTTCAGTGTTAGAGAAACCTGTGTATGAACAACCAGTAGCTGCTGAACCTGAAAAAGAGCTGACGCTTTCAGATGTTGAATTGTCTGCTGCTGAGTTTGAACAACCTGCACCCACTGAGTCTTTGACACATGGTGATGTGGACACCATTCTTGACACTACCACAAGTAAAGAAGTCAAAGATAGTGAACTTATTTCCTCTACTGTAGAGTATCTGGAAACCAAAGAGACTGTTAGTATTGTAAGTCCAATTTCAGATCACACACCGGCAGAGACACTGGAGTTAGAAGAGAGTTTAAAATTAGAAACAGATGAATCAATACATGTTGATATCTGTGAAACAGAAGTTGACGTAAAAGATTCAGGTGAGTCAGGGATGACTGTGGAGGGCATCAGTGAGAAAAAGGAAGAAAAAGATTACGAAATAATGGCACAGCAGGACATTAAGGAAATACATGTAGAAGAAGAGATTGGGGGTGCTGTTGCTTCAGAAGTTGTTAAAAATATTGAGGCTGAAAATATTTTGGAAGCTGGAGATGAATCATTAGCCAGAGAAAAGTTGCAAGCCAAGGAGGTGTCACTTCCAGAACTAGTATTAGTTGAAGAAGCTAAGGAGCTCCATAAAGAGGACTCTGATGCAAATTTGGATAACAAATGGGAAGACAGTGCAACTGACAGAATAGATGGGATTTTTGTGGAGGAGGAAGAGGAACATGCAGTAAAGGAAGGGCAACCTTTAAGCAATGAAACACAAAATGAAGATGTTTCTGCGCATACAAATACTACTGATGAATCTCCTGAAATAATTGCTGATACAGGAAGAGAACTTGGGGACACGGTTTCTGAGTTTTCAAAGGATGTATCTGAGCACATAGAAACACCAGCAGAGCCTGAAGCTAGTTCTGAAGTCATACTGAAACCTCTAGAGATGGTGTTGCCAGAAATTGAAGCAAAACCTGTAGCAACAGAAACTGTGGTTTCTCAAACAGAAGACTGGAGTCAAGACTCCAAACCAAGTCCAGAACTTCCCAAAGAGAATGAAGAAGCAGCGACAACTGAGAATATTAAGACTGGTAAAGTTTTAGAGATGGTTGCCATTATTGAGAACACAACAAAACAGCTTATAGTGTCTGAACAAGTAACTCAGGTACTTTCAAAATCTCAGCTACCAGCGACAACAGAACAAGAGGGTGAAGCAACAGATGGTCACCAGGCCCCAGCAAAGACATCATCAGAAATGAAAGAAACAGCAGTTCCAGAAGAAAAAGATGCAATGGCCGTTGCTCCTAAACCAGAACTAGATAGGTTAGATTCAGGGCCGACTATGATTGAAGATGCTGCTACAGAAAATGAAGTTAGTAAGATGAGTGATCAGAAGAATGAAGCAGAAGAAAATGCTAAGTTAAAATGTGAATCTCTTAAACAGGTAACAGAAAAGACACTGTCAAATGAGTTGCAGGTGGACAAGACAGAAATACCAGCAGTAATGGAAATAACACCCATTGCACAGGTACCACCACTGTCCACTGAAGTTACAGCAGAAATGCCAGAAGTAGCTGTTTCTGAGATGCAAATACAAGTAGTGAGTGAACTCAGGGCTGAGATGCTTGAAGTCACAGAACCAAATGTAGAAATTCCGGTGGTAACAGATGTGAAAGTAGAGACAGCTGTAGTAACTGAACTGGAAGTGGAGACACCAGTTGTCACATCAGTGGTTTCAGAACTTGAAGTAGAAACACCAGTGGTTACATCTATGGCAAAAACAAGTGATACTCAAAATTCTGCTGTTACGTCACAAAATCAAAAAATAGACACTGACAGATCAGGGTTGGCAACAGTGATCAAAGAACAAGTGGTGGAGATTCCCACTGTTATTTCTGTGATAGTGACACCAGCTACACCTCTAGATGAAGTAAGACCAGTTGTAACTCTAGGTAGTGAGTCAAAGGATGTACCTCCAGTAAAAGACACACCTGTTGTGACTGTAGGAGTAGAAACGCCAAATGTTGAATCAGTGATTGTGAGGACTGCTGTGGCCCCAGTAGTAGAGATACAGAATGTGATTCCAGTGGTAACGCCACCAGATCTTGGTTCAGTAATAGTAACGGAAGCTGCATTTCCAGTGGTAAGTACAGCACCAGTGACTACAGTAGTAGAAGCAACAGTTGTAGAAACACCTGTTTTTTCTGTCACAGCAGTAAAATCAACTCCAGCTGTGGTAGAGAAAACAGTTGTGTCTTCTGTAGTTGAGATCCCAGCCACAGTAACATCTGCTGTGGAGACTCCAGCTGTTGTTTCAGTGGCAGAGACTATGCCTCCAGAAGTGGTTACACTAGATGGGACCCCATTTGCAGAAGCTTCTGTGAGACAAATATTTGAAACTCCCGTTGATTCCATCACATCAGTAAAACAAACTGTAACAGCAGTGGCAAAGACACCAGTTACTGAGATACCAGCTATGATTTCAGTGACAGTAGCAGAAGCTGTATCTCCTGTAGTAGTTACATCCACTGGAACTCCAGTAGTAGTAGAAGTAGTAACTTCAACTGCAAAGACATCACCTGTGACACCAGTGGTAGATACCCCAGCTCAGATTTCAGTAATTGCAACAGATGCAGCACCTCCAGTTACACCAGCAGCAACTGCAGCATCAGAAGCATCAACTGTGATCCCAGTGGTACAGACACCAGGTCAGGTTTCAGTGATTGTAACAGAGGCTGCACCTCCAGTAGTTGTTTCAGGGGTGACTGAAGCAGTAGAAACACCTGTTGTGATCCCAGTAGTAAAAACTCCTGTTGTAGTCTCAACTCCCTTTGCAGTCGTTGAGACATCAGTTGTGACTCCAGTGGTACAGACACCAGGTCAGGTTCCAATTATGTTAACAGAGACTGCTCCTCTGGTAGAGACGGCAGCAGTAGGGACACCTGTTGAGATCCCAGTAGTAGAAACTCCCGGTGTAAAGTCAACTGCAGTTGCAGTGGATGAGACACCAGTGACAAAGACACCAGGTCAGATTCCAGTGATGGTAATAGAGACTGCTCCTCCGGTAGTTGTTTCAGCAGAGACTGCAGCAGTAGAGGCACCTGTTGAGATTCCAGTAGAAGAAACTACTGGTGTAAAGTCAACTCCAGTTGCAGTTAATGAGACACCAGTGGTACAGACACCAGGTCAGGTTCCAGTGATGGTAACAGAGACTAGTTCTCTGGTAGTTGTTTCAGCAGAGACACCTGTTGAGATCCCAGTAGTAGAAACTCCTGTTGTAAAATCAACTCCAGTTGCAGTGGTTGAGACACCAGTTGTGACCCCAGTGGTACAACCCCCAGGTCAGTTTTCAGTGATGGTAACAGAGACTGCCTCTCCAGTAGATGCTTCAACAAAAACTGCAGCAGTAAAAACACCTGTTGTGATCTCAGTTGTACAAACTCATGTTGTAAAGTCAATTCCAGTTGCAGTGGTTGAGGCTCCAGTTGTGACCCCAGTGGTCCAGACATCAGGTCAAATTTCAGTGAGGGTACCAGGGACTGTCCCTCCTGGAGTTGTTTCAGCAGAGACTGCAGCAGTAGAAAAACCTGTTGTAAAGTCAACTCCAATTATGGTGGTTGAGTCACAAGTTGTGACCCCATTGGTACAAATCCCAGGTCAGGTTCCAGTGAGGGTAACAGAGACTGCACCTCCAGTAGTTGTTTCAACAGTGGCTGCAACAGCAGAAACACCTGTTGTGATCCCAGTAGTAGAAAGTTCAGTAATAAAGCCAGCTCCTCTTGCAGTGGTTGAGACGCCAGTTTTGACACCAGTGGCGCAGACACCATGTCAGGTTTTAGTGGCAGTAGCAGAGGCTGCACCTCCAGTAGTTGTTTCAGCAGTGTCTACAGCAGCAGAAACACCTGTTATGATCCCAGTAGTAGAAACTCCTGTTGTAAAGTCAACTGCAGTTGCAGTGATTGAGACACCAGTTGTGACCTCAGTGGTACAGACACCAGGTCAGGTTTCAGAGATGGTAACAGAGACTGCACCTCCAGTAGTTGTTGTTTCAGCAGTGGCTGCAACAGTAGAAACACCTTTTGTGATCCCAGTAGTAGAAAGTCCAGTAGTAATGCCAGCTTCATTTGCAGTGGTTGAGACGCCAGTTTTGACTCCAGTGGCGCAGACACCATGTCAGGTTTTAGTGGCAGAAACACCTGTTGTGATCCCAGTAGTGGAAAATGCAACTCCAGTTGTACTGGCAGAGACACCAGTTGTAACCCCAGTGATGATGACACCAACTGTGATAGCGGAAATAGCGGAAAGGTCAGTTGTGAGCCCAGTGCTAGAAACTACAGCTGAAGCACCAACTGCAATTGAAATGGCAGAGAGACCCGTTATGATCCCAGTGGTACAGACACCAGCTCTGGTTTCAGTGATTGCAAAAGAGACTGCACCTCCAGTAGTTCTACCAGCAGTGACTGCAGGAGCAGTAACGTCAATTGTGAGCCCAACAGTAGACATAAAGCCACCAGTGGGAATGGCAGAGACACCAGTTCCAGGACCAGAAGTACCTGCAGTGATCCCGGCAGTACAAACACCAGTTACAGAGCAGGTAGCACAGACACCACCAACACCAGCCGTGCCCTTGGTAAAGGCAACAGTTCCAAAGCAGGTA
>JAHKKF010516151.1:28628-41346 GCA_019740295.1 Labeo calbasu
AGCAGGTAACACAGACACCAACAACACCAGCTGTGCTCTTGGTAAAGAGAACATCAGTTGTGACTGGGATGGAGGCACCCGCTGTGACTACACTAGAAAAGGCACGACAGGAAAGACCAGTAGCAGAGACACCCCCTGTGGCTCCTCCTGTTGTGACACCAGAAGTAAAGCAAGCAATGTTGCAGGTAGTTGAACAGGAGAAAAAGGAAGCAAAGGCAGAGACCTCAGTCACGTCTAAAGATGTTGAACCACCATTTGTGGCTGTGAAAGAGGTAAAGACGTCAGTTTTAACTGAAGAGTATATATCCGACAAAGAAAATGGGAATGCTTCCCTGCAGCATGTGCCTGTGGTTACTTTAGTAGAACCTCAGTCAGAGGTACAGGAGGATGTGTGGGAGGATGCTGTTGATAATATTGGAGATTCCCTGTGTCAAGTAACACACACCGAGGGTTCACCACAACATACAGCTGCTAAACAAGCGTCTGATGCTGCAATTTGATAGTGCCGTGCTAAACAAGATGAAAGAGTTGGTAAGTGACTGTATTATATTGATTTATCAGTCATTTTTGTTGTCAGATTTTTTATTTTATTATTATTTTTTAATAACACTGAATTATCATTTCAGGTGCAAGTTTAACAAGGACAATTCTGAACATTTTGCACCTGGAAGAGGCTCAGCACAAAATCAGCTAGGACTCACATTTCTTACAACAAAGAAACGACCAAACCACTGAGAAGTAAAATTGCATCATTAAAGTTCCATTAAGCAAAAGTGATCAATCACCACATTTTCATATTTTACTTTGACAGAAAATACTTCAACATATGAAACCCTTGAAAAGCAGCTATTTTGTCATATTTTTACTAAGGATATTTGTCAATGTATGTATGAATTTTTTATCCTGTTTCAGACATTAAGTAAGCTTATGCCACATTATATTACGTTGTATTACATATCTAAAACAAACATTTTTTTTTTAAATATAAAACACCGCACACATTATATCCTGACCGTCTGGCATGTTTAAGCATAAGAAAATGATTGTTCTTGTTGTGGAAGGTTGTGCAATGACTGATATTTAAAGATCTGTACTAGTTCAAAGGTAATTTGTTTTGAAACCATCATGTCTCTTGATATACCTCTGGAAGCAATTGATTTTATACTCTAAATATTACATACACTTTTCCAAGCTATAATGAGCAAATCACAATCATCACAATCATGCAAGAGAGGTTTAGACAGTATTCAGTCAGAAGTTTTTACTTAAAGAATGAAAATGACAGATTGTTTAATTTGTTTTACAAAGAACAGTCAAAATCTTATCAAACTCGTAATTTATTTTTGTTGTCATGTCATTGTTACGAAGGCTTTTTTACTATTTTTTTTAGTATACAATTTTAATTCACAGATACACCCAATTTGTGACTATATTTTTGAAGCATGCAAACTAATGTTGCAACTACTGGCTTTTCCCCATGTGTTTTTAATTTTTTTCCCCCCAAAGAAGCACTTAACATATATAAATGTTCTGTGTAATGATCAGTACACTCTTTACTGCATAAGGTCATTACACAGTTTTGCATTTTTGTTAATATTATACAAGCTGCCTTGCCTGTATTACAGGGATTTGCATCTGGCCTGATACAATAAGCCATTACATTATTGAAAACAAAATTTTAACTTATTCTAATATATTGCTATGAAGTGTTTGAAACCATCTGTACAGACTATTTGATTCTACAGACTATGCATCTTTAAAGAAATTGCAATATTAACAATCAACTAAATTCAAGAGTGTAGTATTGTTCCTGGATTTTGAGAGATTTAAAAAATGTATGGTTTAATACAAATTATAATTTCAGGTTCTATTTAAATAAAAGAAACTTTACCAACTTTTGACTTATGATTTATGAAAAGGCACACCAATACCATTGTTGTTTCATTTTCAGAATACAATTCAGGTTTGTTTTCTACTTGTAGGACACTTTAAAGTGGCAACTCAGAAGTGCTTCTGTTGGGAAACATTAAATATAGTTTTGACATTTTATTAGTTTTAAATTCACAAATGACCCTACAATAGAAGAAAAAAAAAGACATGAAATAATGCAGTGGACCTTTAAAATAATACTTATTTCTCTCACAGTTTATAACATAAACACATAAAAATGGTTAAATACTGGCACTGAAATAAACTAAAGTGTCATGCTAAAGCAGTATTAAGAAGAAATGGTTACTTCAGAAGTAGTCTCCAAGTCCTTATTTAGATTTTCCCCCAATGAATTTTCTGCCAGCGGTACAGCTTCACTCTCAGTCATGCACTGATGTTTGGGAACCTTAGAAGGACTTGCAAAAGGTGCTGCACACATGCTACATTTATAGGGTCTTTCAGAAGACTGAAATAGAGCTTCTACTTGACTGTTGTCTTCTCCACCACAAAGAACCAAACTCTGTTTGTTAACCATAATGTACGAGTCTGCGTCCTGACTCAAACAAACGTGTCGAGCAGCTTGATTGGCTCTGCAGAAGTTCTTTCCGCAAGCACTGCACTTATACGGCTTTCCAGTGTGAATGTACATGTGCTCACGCCAGTGGCTCTTCTGAATAAACTTGCGAGCACAAGTCGGACACTCAAATTTTCGGCGCTTCATTTCACGACCCATCTCAGTGCCCTCCAGGTTGTCTATATCAGCAATTTCAGAGGGCGGCGGGGTGTCTTCCATCCATGTCTGTTGATCGGTATCGCTAATAACATCACTGTCAGCATGCAGATGGTCCTCCTCCATATCCTGACTTTCAAGATCAATAGTGTGACCATTTTGCATAGACACTGTGACCTGTGGCTCAGTTGCTTGGTTGGTGTGCAGAAGCAGATGTTCCTTCAACTTGCATCTCTGGTTAAAACGCATTCCACAGTAATTGCAGGCGTAATGCTTTCTGGACGAAGCACTCTTACTCATTATGCCATATGTGAGGTGTTGGACCATCGTGGCTGCTGGGTTTTGGGTGGGTGACTCTATGCCGACAGGCTGTGGAGATCTATAATCAGACATTTCCAAAAATTCTCGGCCAGCGTTTTCGGAGTTTTTAGCATAAACGTCATCTCTGCATGCTGTATTTCTTCTAGGCAGGCTGTGTGACTGATCAGGTATCTGTATGCCATAAAGTGAATTTGTTAAAGGTGCATACTGGGACTCAGGGTTTATAAGAAGACTCGCCTCCTGTAATAAAGGGTAAGCATGCAGGAATTTTACACCCTGCTCAAGGCGAAGCGGGTCAATAGGCTGTGTGGTGAATTTTCCAGTGTACATTAAGTTAAGCAGGTAGCTGAAGATATCTGCTTGTATGTCTGAAGGCTTCAGTCGAACACAGTCACTGCAAAAGAGAAGCATAAACAATCATTTAATAACATTACTACAGTACTGCAGATTTGAATGATGTGTGTTTTTGCAATCAAGTTCGTGCTACCTGTCTTGATGGATGAACAGCATGCGGAAGTAGTTTGAGAACGCTGCGAGAACGGCTTTGTGGGCTTTGAAAAGAACATCCCCGATGGCCACAGTACAGTCACAGAGGAAACCAAACTCTCTCTGAGCGTTGAGGCGCTTAAGGAGAACAAGACCATGATGGGCCAAGTCCATTTTTCTCCACTTAAATGCAAACACACACAAAATAAAATATTCATAAGGTTTTCAGTAGCTTCAGTAAATCAGTCAATTATCTTGCACCCCATTAAATATGCAATTTGGTCACCAAGACTCCAATATTTCTAACAAAAGTTTACATACACCTTGCAGTATCTGCAAAAATGTTAATTATTTTAGCTAAATAAAAGGGGAACACAGAAAATGCATGTTATTTTTTTATTTAGTACTGACCTGTATAAGATATTTCACATAAAAGACATTTACATATAGTCCACAAGAGAAAACAATAGTTGAATTTATAAAAATGACCCTGTTCAAAAGTTTACACACGCTTGATTCTTAATACTGTGTTGTCGCCTGAATGATCCACAGCTGTCTTTTGTTTAGTAATAGTTGTTCATGAGTCCCTTGTTTGTCCTGAACAGTTAAACTTCCATCTTCAGGTCCCACAAATTCTTTGGTTTTTCAGCACATTTTGTATTTCTGAACCTTTTTCAACAGTGACTATGGTTTTGAGATCCACTATGATTTTGAGATCCATATGCAACTATTACAGAAGGTTCAAACGCTCACTGATGCTTTAGAGGGAAACACAATGCATTAAGTAAACTTTTTAAATTGTAAGATCAAGGTAAATGTAACTTATTTTGTCTTCTGGGAAACATGTAAGTACCTTCTGTAGCTTCTGAAGGGTAGTACTAAATAAAAAAAATATGATATTTAGGCAAAATAAGAAAAATGTACACATCTCCATTCTGTTCAAAAGTTTGCACCCCTCACTCTTAATGCATCGTCTTTCCTTCTGAAGCATCAGTGAGCATTTGAACCTAATGTAATAGTTGCATATGAGTCCCTCAGTTGTCCTCAGTGTGAAAAGATGGATCTCAAAGCAATACAGTCATTGTTGGAATAGGTTCAA
Source organism: Labeo calbasu (assembly GCA_019740295.1). Taxonomy (NCBI): domain Eukaryota; kingdom Metazoa; phylum Chordata; class Actinopteri; order Cypriniformes; family Cyprinidae; genus Labeo; species Labeo calbasu. The sequence goes on from JAHKKF010516151.1 coordinate 33,194, forward strand.
ATACAGAAAAAAGCTGAAAAACCAAAGAATTTGTGGGACCTTAAGTATTTTTCTGAAGAAAAGCAGGCAGTTTAACTGTTCAGGAAAAACAAGGGACTCATGAACAACTATCACTGAACAAAAAACACAGTTCAGGATCATTCAGGTAACAACACAGTATTAAGAATCAAGTGTATTTACATTTTCAAATTCAGTTATTTTCTCTTATGGACTTATTCAGGTCAGTATTAAATAAAAAATAACATGAATTTTGTATTATCCCTCTCATTTTGGTCAAATAATTATCATTTTGCAGATTCTGCAAGGTGTATGTAACCTTTTTGACTTCAACTGTATTTGTGATGACATCCCTCACTTGCAAACAAACACAAAAAATGTGTATACAACCTACATAATGTTCTATTTCATATATAAAATCGGCAAAAGTGAGGTTTCAGTGTCTAAATAGGTTTTGAGGCAACTACGTGTGTACGTGTGTATGTGTGCATGTGTGTTGAAGCCCCGCCCATGCTGGTGAATTCCGAGTACAAAAGTTTCCGCGGACAAATAGGAAACACGCGCTCACGCAATGAACCCGATAAAATAACGTTACACTTTAAACAAGCGAAACAAAATCACACAAATGAACGGAGAAATTAAAAAGGTTAATCTTCCGACACACAAAAGCAATGGCAAGAAGAAAACTGTTAAAATATTAATCATTTTCGGTCAGGAAACGTGAGTAATCGATAGTGCCCTTCGTTACTAGGGTAAAAACAAGACGACAGCCGGTTTATTAAATAGTTGTTTGAAATAAAACCTTTAAGGCGTCACTTACCGTTTACTCTTTCTCGACAGAAATCCAATGCCGTATACAATTTAGTTTGCTGGCTGAAAAACGGAAGAAACTTCTCCACCGTGCAGTACGAGTTCACTCAGTCAGTGAGCCGCTGCCGTTTTCCGGAGGGTTTGAATCACATGACGTGAGAACGCGCCGTATCGAACGGCTGTCAATCACTGGAGGCTGATCAATCAATCAGCTGCAAGAACAGTAGTACATCAGCATGACGTCATGTTGTATATTAGCAGATTCATTTGAGCTGCATTTTTAATAACTAGTGAAATGATGAGTAAATGTGTGAAATGTAAAACAGCCTTCTGGAAAGTCAAACTTAAGATATGTGTAAACACTACCAGTCAAAAGTTTTAAAATTCTGTTTTAAATTGATCAAAAGTGATAATAAACACATTTATAATGTTACAAAAGATTTCTATTTCAGATAAATGCTGTTCTTCTGAACTTTCTATTCATCAAAGAAACCTGAAATATACTCAGCTGTTTTTAACAATAATAATAATAATAATAATAATAATAATTATATATATATATATATATATATATATATATATATATATATATGAGCAGCAAATCAGAATATTACAATAATGTCTGAAGGGTCAGATGACTGGAGTAATGTACCAAATAAATGCCGGCTTGGTGAGCAGAAAAAACATCTTTAAAAAACATTAAAAATTTTACTGTTCAAAAACTTTTGACTGGTAGTGTGTGTTGTAAGTATATAAGTATATGTGTCGTCTTGTTCCAGAAACCAGCTTAGACAGTTTGTCACCCTAGTTTGTCAGTTGAGAAATTTTAGCACTACTGGAGGCTACATAAGCACAACCCACTTACAAAACAATTACAAAAAGTTCCATGCCACTAGCAACTTGCATTTGAAGATTTGTTTACATTTTAGAGTTGATTTATATTACGCTATATCACGCTCATTTATATGTTTCAAAACAGCTATCTGCTTAATCTGGATTTTACAGCAGGGGTTCAGTCATTTCAGGACACAGATTCAACAGTGATTTTTATCACACAACAGAACCAAAACAGAAACAAAATGAGACGCCATTCATCCGGTCTTTCTAAAAAAACCCCCTTTATTTCAGGTCAGTGTCACATTAAGAATAGCAAAAGATCAGATGACTGATAAATGAGTACTTCAACTTCATCTACAGAAAAAAACAAAACTATTTGCTGGTTTTCAAAAAAGGTCACTGTATCTCATTGTAAGACTGTATCTGTGGGTCCTCAAAAGATTACACGAGCAAGTTCAAACATCACCTATAGAGAGAAGAAAATAATTAAGATTTGCATTGCATTTGCAAAATGTGTACTTTAAAACAAAATTAGAGAATAATGATAGTGATGCAGACATTTCAAATAACACATTGCAGTTTTTGACAGTGCAGCTGAATGTAATTTGTGTCTACTATGTAAACTAGAGTTTAAAATGAAAGTCTGCTAAAATAAAGTGTTTATTAACCTCGATGGTGATCAGTACGACGATCATCCACTCCAGTCTGAGACTGTGTTTCTCACTGAGGTGATTCCTCATCAGGTCTGTTAGTTCAGTGCAGTGCTGCAACTTCTCATTCACAACCTAGAAATAAAATTGATAATTTTTCATAATTTTATCAGGATATTCATATCATGTCCTTCAAAGGAATAATTTACCCTAAAATGAAATTAGCTGAAAATGTATTCACCCTCAGGCCATCCAAGATGTAGATACATTTTTGTTTTTTGTTTGCAACAGCTTTGGAGAAATTTAGCATTACATTACTTGTTCATAATTGCCTGTAGTGAATGGGTGCCGTCAGAATGAGAGTCCAAACAGCTGACGAAAGCACCATAATAATCCACAAGTAATCCACACCACTCCAGTCCATCAGGTAATGTCTTGTGAAGTGAAAAGCTGCGTGTTTGTGGGAAACAAATCCATCAATAACACTTTACCTTTAAGCTGTTGCTACAAACCGTTTTTCACCAGAAGTTCAAACACTTAAAGTATATGATTTGTGACTTAAAAAACAGCTTTCTGTTTTACAATGTTAATTGACGGACTTGGAGTGGATTACTTGTGTATTATTGCGATGTTTTTAATCAGCTGTTTGGATTCTCATTTTGACGACACCCATTCACTACAGAAGATCCATTAGTGTGCAAGTGATGTGATGCTACATTTCTCCAAATCTGTATGAAGATACAAACTCATCTCCATCCTGGACGGCCTGAGGGTGAGTACAATTTTAGCAAATCTGAATTATTGGACAAACTATTCCTTTAAGGCAGATGCAAAACAATCTTCCCAAATGCTTCCGCTAACCTTAACTCGTCTGTTAATATTGAGAAACTGACAGGTCTTGTCATAGAGCTGCTCGAGATCTTCTCTGTCCCAGTAGAAATCAGGTGTGATCAGTAAGTCAGAGCTGAGGTTTATGCAGTGCCTATTAAAGTTTAAAAAGATTGTGAGAATTAAACAGAGTAATCTCGTACAAAACAAACCCGATAAAGTGATACAAAATCAGCCTGACCTCAGAGAAAAGAGCTCTCCTATCTTTTGCATGACTTCAGCCCTGGACAGTTTCACTCTTTGCCCAGACTTCAGCATCTGTTAAAAAAGGTTTATGACTATAATTACCTCATTTCAAACAGAGGTATATTTTGCTGTTTCAGAAAAGCAGAACACATGTTAACATCTGTGCAAGTTAATATACAGAACTATTTTAGCTTGCAAAAAGCAGCAAACGCTGGTATTACCTATAAAAGAGTACATAAGTGGATCTACCTCAGGAATTGACTGGATGGACTCAACAAAGTTGTCGAGAGAGACCTCCCATATTGCTAGTTTTACTGAAAGCATGCAAATTAAAAACAGAATAAGAAAAAAGCAAACATGAAAATATAATTAGATATCAGTGTTTTCAGTGTTCCTATAATTTAATGTTTGATAAAAATGTGTGAAAATGCAAACATTATCCCACCTGACAGAGATAAAGCATTGGAAAATGCAAACTTCTCCAAAACAACCTGCTCATAATCCAGCTCTTCATTAAATAGGAAAATTCCACGATGGAGCTTTGAATTACCCCTAAACCAAAAATAATAAATTAAAACATTTGGATAAAATATAGCAACTTTCCATAGGTATTATATGATTTTAATATATGTTGCATCAAAAAAAATGAAGGATTTGTAACTCACTCTCCTACTGTATAATTGATCTCTTCATTTTCCCAATGGACCAGAGCAACTTCATAGGGTTGAATTTCATGCTGCTCCAGTATCCTCATCACTGTCTTTACCTGATCATAAACAAGTATACACATGTGTACAAACATATACTGCCAGTCAAATGTTCGGAATAATTTGTATTTTTTCATGTTTTTGCAAGAAGTCTTTTATGCTCACCAAGGTTGCATTTATTTGGTCAAAAATAGTAAACCCTGTAATCAGGTGAAATATAGAAGCATTCATGTTTCTTCTTTTCTACACTCTGTTCAGCATTGATATTAAAAATAAATGTTTCTTGAGCAGCAAATCAGCATATTAGAATGATTTCTGAAAGATCATGTGACACTGAAGACTGGAGTAATGATGCTGAAAATTCAGCATTACATCACAGAAATAAATTACATTTTAAAACATATTTAAATAAAAAACAAGTTTAATGCAATAATATTTCACAATTTTGCTGTTTTTACTGTATTTTGATTAAATAAATGCAGTCTTGGTGAGCATAAAAGTCTTCTTTCAGAAACATAAAAAAAACCTTAAATACTACAAATGTTGTTATGAATACTCACAGTTTTCTCTTCAACATTCCAGAACACCACTGAACCTTCTCTATATGATAAACAAAACAAAAAAATCAAAACCAAACAATTTCAAGTGACAAGATATCATTCTTCATACCTGAAGACAAATATTGTGCCACTATCATAAGGTTTTGCAGCATTCTCTGTTCCCATCACCAAAACATTAGAAGCATCTGAAACCCACAAGGTGTATTTATTACAAATATGTATATACCTCAAACAAGCATGAAATGCAATTTTTTATGTAAACATAAAAAAGTGATGCAGATGAACTGACCTCTGGGAAATTCTTTGATTTCAACGAAACCATGAGCTATGAGATCATGACAGAGTGTTGGTAAATGGTACTGATCTGCAGTTGCGTATGCAATGCACTGCATCATGTCCTGAAAAACGTAGTTAAATACATAATTATACATGCCATAGAGGATTTTAACATTAAAAAAAAAAAATCACACACCTCCTCCAGACTGGGCTGAGTGGTTCGTGAAGGCTGTTTGGTTCTTGGTCCCTTAAAGGTCCTTTTTCCGGGCATGCCTCCTTGTTTCAGCACTGATTTGATAGCAGTCGTTGTGGAGTGCAATCTCATTTGTAAACTCCATGTTTTAGAATTTAAAGGAGTTTGCACTTTAAAATGTGGTCTCTGACACACCCCTCTTTGCAGTAAGTACCTATGCTGATGTAAACTGGTGTGACAATTCCTCCAGTCTTTAAAAAGGTTTTGTGTAGATGCACTGGATGCCACTGTTGTGCAGTTTAACCTGTTGCCAGTGACACCGTTTAATCCATTTAGTGTCCTTAGAGCAAATCCACAGGCTTGTGTGCTTTTCAAAGGCTGATGTAACCTCCATAAAATCTTGAGAGACATGCCTGTATGAATCAAACGATTTCATCATTAAAACAGTGTTATATTATGTCTATATCAGCAGTGACCAGTAGCCCTTTCTTTTAAATGACCTTGAATCACAAGCATGTGAACACACTGCACTGGTCATATCTAATCATATATAACCTTCCTCATGGTTAATTTTAAAGTTCAACTGAAGCAAATGCAAAGACAGAGAAAAAACACGTGTCTGCTTCGTTCTGATCAGCTGACATGAAGCAGATACACTGAATTTCTTTTTTATTCTACTGTAAAGGCGAGCTGCACACCAACTTACAATTGATTCTAATAATTCACAATAATTCATTCGCTTTAACCTTTAGCGTACCTGCCGAGTATTGTCCCGCCAAATATTAGAACGTTCGGTGACAGAAATTGTTCCACTGTAAATAGAAATGTTGCAACATTCTGCTACATTCACATAAAGTTTATTTGACAGTTCGAACTGCACGATTGATCCGGGCACTTCCTGTATTTTGGTGACGTCCAATCGGACGTAAATGTCGCTCCGCCCCTGTAGACTTGTTTAGATATTAATTTTATTTTAAACCATATTGTTTTATTTGGTAAATTACGTGTAAAAGCACATCTTAATCTAAGTCTGTTATCTATCTAAATAATATTTTAATCGTTAAATGTTAAACTGTAAATCAAGAGTTAGTTTTTAAATTAAACAACACACATTTATGAAGACTCCGCAGCAGATAGATATAAGCCTTCATGTAATTTATGTCAGACACGATTCTTGAAATCCATTGTGTCAGTACATTAAATTAAAAATACATTGAAAACATTGTACGTCGCTCTGATAAAGCATCTGCCAAATGCGTATATGTGACTTGCAGTCACTGCATTGACATTTGACGGCGCGCCCTCTAATGGTGAACACGTTAAATGTTGTTGTGTTGCTTGGATACCTGATAAACCACAGCGACATATTAACATGAATAATCTACAGAACACTATGCATTAAAAGAAGGTTTGATTTTGACGTGGAGCAACAACAAAGAAAAGTGAGTTTCTGCACATTGTGCCAGTTTATAGAGATATACATTCTTTTTATATGTCTTCACAAAGAGAATTGTTACTTTTAATTGCTCTAGTGCTAAAGCTATATATCATCTGATTAGTGTGAGGGTCAATAGAATGGTAAAACATATACAGGACTTGTCAACAACGACTATTTTAGTCAGTCAACTAATCAAATTGTGATTTATGTCTCAATATGATCATCTGTACACATTTTTGTTAATTCACAACCAAATTGAATTGAATTTTATTATAAAGGTTATGGATATTAATTGTGTCCAGCTAACAAAACGTATAAAACTTTAAAAAGTAAAAATTTTTCAAAATGTCCAGTTTTTAATTTTTTTTTTTTAAAACGTCTCTGAACATTCTAAAACAATTGTTGTCCAAACATAAGTAGTTTCATTTAAAAACACTAGGATATCAAAGTGAAACATTTCAGATTTAAAAAACAAAAAAGTTCCATAACGATTTTGTGCTAACATTTGAGAGCATGATTAAAACCAAAACCAGAAACCCTTTGAACGAACATTCCAAGGTTACTGGAAGAATGTTTGTTCATAACTTTGAGAGAAAGTTCTGAAAATGTTCCCTGTTAGCTGAGTGAATGTTACTATTGCTATAGATACATCAGGTTCTGTCTGTCAACATTCAGGTTTGACTGACAGCGCTTTGGCAATGGAGGAGTCTGTAATCCAGCAGCACCTCACACACTATAAACAGGCCACGGAGACGGCGCGTGAGGAGCTGGCTGTCCTGCAGGCCAAATACAAGAACCTCCAATCACAGGTTCCTATACTCACTGATAATTTGTGGTGTTTTGGATGCACATTCTCTAGGTGAAATAACTTATTGTTTTTAACAGCTGTTGGAAAGCCAATCCAAAATTGCATCTCAGGAAGAGACTCTGAAGAACTTAAAGGATGCTGTAGATCGACATAAAGAGAAAGAGGCGAGACAGGAGTCTCTCATCAGCTCACTCAGAGAACGCAACTACAACACAGAGCAAGAGATGCTCTCCATCACCTCCTCCAAAAGCGTCGTGGACATGAGAATACAGACGCTTACAAAAGAGAATGAGGAGATTAAGGGGAAAATTATGGAACTAGATATCAAATCAAAGTAAGCATTTAATGGACACTACTATTTAAAAGTTTGTATACGCACATATTGAGGTCACAAGTTATTTAGTACTGACCTCAAACACTCACTGATGCTCCAGAAGGAAACACAATGCATTAAGACCTGGAGGGTGAAAACTTTTTGAATTTGAAGATCAGGGTAAATGTAACTTATTTTGTCTTCTGGAAAGCATGTAAGTATCTTCTGTAGCTTCTGAAGGGCAGTACTAAATGAAAAAAAAAGTGATATTTAGGCAAAATAATAAAAATGTACCCATCTTCATTCTGTTCAAAAGTTTACACCCCCGCCTCTTAATGCATTGTGTTTCCTTCTGGAGCATCAGTGAGTGTTTGAACCTTCTGTAATAGTCACATATGAGTCCCTCAGTTGTCCTCAGTGTGAAAAGATGGATCTCAAAATCATACAGCCATTGTTGGAAAGGGTTCAAATACACAAAAATGCTGAAAAA
>JAHKKF010516152.1:0-14941 GCA_019740295.1 Labeo calbasu
AATTTAATTTAATTACTTGCCATTTATTAGAAAATTCCACAAACTAGTGATTTTCTAGTGATTTACTAGAAAAATAGTTTGTAGTTAACTAATGTAAACCTTATTGTAAAGTGTTTCAGAAACTGTTTTGAGAGATCAATATTTCATGTGGGGAAAAGAGATGAAAAAAAGAGCTGGAGTGAAAAATGAAAGACAGATTCTTCTGTGTGTCTCTGTGAGGGTCAATCTTTCATCTCTCTTACAGATGTGCCTGATCTCCACTGCTGCCCTTCACTCCCACACCATCTAAACACACACTGTGTCACATGACCATCACAACTCATCGGCCAATCAGCGTTTGACTTTACATAAGAATGTGTCCGCTCTCATCCACAGGTTCTCCGGCACGACTGACAGCGGAGCTGAGCAAGCGGTGAGTGTCAGAAAGTTGAGCAGCACTGAACTTTACGCAAATGAGAGGTGAGAAACGCCACAGCCAATCGCGGTGAGGAGTGGGACGTGACGCCTGTCACGAGCGCGTCAAAATCTGCTGATGCTGCAGCCGTGATGATTAGTGCAAATAAGTTTCTATCCCTCTGAAAGTTATAAGCAGAGTTTCTGGTGTAGATTCGAACACATTTGACATGCGAGGAACTGAATCAAATGCAACTTTAATCTGTTTTTTTACATTCATTCCACAGATTTATCTTCAAGATGACTGCAGGAGGCATTCAGCGTTGCACTAAAGCAGTGGCGATTGCTCTGAGATTCACTGGTCGTGTTTTGACACGCGGGTCAGCGTTTGAGACGGTGTTTGACTCGTGGAGCTCATGCCGCTGAAGATGCCGTGTTGTGATCCCAACTGTGGGTTAAACAACGTTTGAAGAGTCGAGGTGAAATGACGTCTTTGAAGACTCCAGATTTTTTCCAGTTTAACTCACTTTCCATTTCTGGCAGCACATATAAACCCACAATAGTATATGACCGTACCTGCACATCAGTGTTTTTACATTTTAGTTTCATTGAGATACTATTATAGTTTTTGTTCATATTCTGTATCAGGGTTATTATAGTTAACTAAAACCTTAAAAAAGTACTTTCATTAATGAACATTAATTAAAATAAAGTAAATATACAAAAACTTGTTTTACTTAGTTGCAAGGCAACATTTTTCATTTTCATTTAGTTCACCTTGATGTACTATAAAAAAATTTAAACTTAAACTAAAATGAAACCTATATAGACACGTATAAAAAAACGAATAAATAAAAAAGTCAAAAACACAACAAAATTACCAAAACTTTAACCACTTTATAAATGAAACCAGAAAAAAATAAAAATGAAAACTAATTCAAAATATTAATAAAAACAATAATCGTATTTCAGTTTAAAAATAGATTTTGTAAAAATGTATTTATTTTAATTTATTCTTAGGTTTTAGTTTTAGACAGTTTTACACACATTTTCTCTTTTTTTTTTGATCAAAAGTGCCAGTAAGGACATTTATAATACAAAAGATTTCAAATAAATGCTGTTCCTTTGAACTTTCTATAAAATGTATCGCGATTTCCACAAAAATGTTGGGCAGCAGAAATGTTTTCAAAATGGCTAATAATCAGAAATGTTTCTTGAGCGGCATATTAGAATGATTTCTTAACCTTTGAACAGTAGTGTGCATGAATCAGCGCCATCTTTAACAGCATTTGCTACACTGTTTTCAATCAGGTCCAGTCTCAGTTGCAGGAGATTTACAGAGACGTGGATAAAAGCTAAAAACAGGTATCACTACATGTCTTATATGTGACATAGTTTGTTAATAATGCATGTTCGACGAAACAGCGGACACACACACACACACACACACACACGTGTCACAATTGGTCAAACATGTGTCCCTGGTTTCCTACAGTAAGTGCAGCGGAAGTGTCCTTATCAGTGTGTGTGTGAGACACTTGTCTTTCACTCTGTATGTTTCCATTTAAAGTGCGTCCTCTGTATCACCTCACACTCTCTCAAACACACACACACTCAGAGACTCTTGGGTAAAATAATCGGCGTACGTTCCAGATAACAGAACACGGTCTTATCAGACGGAGATGAGTGCTAATGGAGGGAAGGTCAGGACTGAAGTTATGAGACGCACACGTGCGCCAAGGTGAGACTCTTTAAAACACCTCAAGAGTCCTCCTGCAATGAACACGAGCACGAGCAGAGAGACTGAGGTCGCTACTGCTGTCAGACTCACGGCTTTATGCTCACATTATCGTTTCATGCTTTTATTGAGCGTATTCTGTTCATGAATTGTACTGTGTTCACAAACTGCATAGTGTGTTTCACATACTGATTTTACCTCATTCTGTTTACTGTATTCTGATATTTTCCTGCATATTGTATTTCAAACAGTGTTTATTGATATTTTCTGCTTTTTATTTATGTATTCTCATATTTTCAACACTTGCTACATTCTAATGTTTTCTGCTCTTTCTTGACAGAATTCTCATGTTTTCTGCATTTTATTTACCATATTCTCATATTTTTAGCACTTTATTTACTGTAATCTCATGTCTTCTGCACTTTATTTACTTTTTTCTTATATTTTCAGCACTTTGTTTACCATATTATCATATTTTCTGCGCTTTATTTACCGTATTATCATGTTTTCTGTGCTTTCTTGACAGAATTCTCATGTTTTCTGCACTTTATTTACCATATTCTCATATTTTCAGCACTTTGTTTACCGTAATCTCATGTTTTCTGTGCTTTATTCAAAGTATTCTCATGTTTTCTACACTTTATTTACTTTATTCTCCTATTTTCAGCACTTTGTTTACCGCAGGGCTGCCCAACCCTATTCCTGGAGATCGACTTTCCTGCAGAGTTTAGTTCGAACCCTAATCAAACACACCTGTCTGTAATTATCAAGTGCTTCTTGAGATTCTAATTAGCTGGTTCAGATGTGTTTGTTCGGGGTTGGAGCTGAACTCTGCAGGAAATTCAATCTCCAGGACCAGGGTTGAGCACCCCTGGTTTACCATATTCTCATATCTTCTCCACTTTATTCACTTTATTCTCATATTTTCAGCACTTTGTTTAACATATTCTCATGTTTTCTGCACTTTATTTACCGTAATCTGATGTTTTTTGCGCTTTATTCTCAGTATTCCCGTGTTTCTGCACTTTATTTACTTGATTTTCATATTTTCCGCACTTTGTTTACCGTATCATCATAGTTTCTGAACTTTACTTACCATATTCTCATATTTTCTGACCTTAATTTACTGTATTCTCATATTCTACACTTTATTTTCTGTATCCTCATATTTTCTGTACTTTACTATGTTCTCATATTTTTACTGTTTTATTAACTCTACTCTCATGTTTTCTGTCCTTCAATATATCTCATATTTTTTGCTCTATTAACTGTATTCTTATAGTTTTATTTACTATATATTACTATATATTTCCTGCACTTTATTTATTGTATTTTCATATTTTTTGCACTTTATTTACTATATTTTTCATTTTATGCATTTTTTTTTTACCATATTCTTATATTTTCCACACTTTTTTTTAAGAGTATTCTTATAGTATTGTCATATTTCCTCGCTATTATCTTGGGATGTTCAGCCTCTTGATCATATTCTGATATTCTATGTCTGTGTCTGAATTTGTGTCTCATTTCTTTCTGCTTTTTTCCACCATGATTTATTCTTCATCGTCACACACCAGAGTCCTAGTGCAGCCACACAGATGAATTTCCCTCCATTTTAAAAATGACATAGAATTAAATTAAATTAAATGAGGTATCAGATGTCACGCGTTTCATAGTCTGTGTCTTTGTACCCGTCGGCTCATTTCTCTTTCACTCAGTTACACGCAGAGAGAATATCAGCATTTCTCCCTGCATTTCAAATACACACAAACACCCTCACCAGTGTTTTTCTCTGTCACTCACCACAGCCACACTCGTTCTGATGGTGAAATACTATTATAAAAACAGATGTGTATGTATGAGAAATGAGCATGTGTGTGAGAGATGCTGTGCCTGATATTGTGGGTTTGTGTTTGCAGGAGAAAATGATAGTGACAGCAGAAAATAAGCCAGAAGCCCTCAGATCCGCGCCCAGATCCAGAGTCAGAGATAAAGACGCCGAGCTACGTGAAAAACATCATGGATGGAGGTAAAAACAGAAGCGCAGGAGTGTGAAATGAACCGGTTTTTCAGAGTTACGTTGTGCCAGCACACACACACTTTACATACTCAAGTCTAGTGTGCAGTGTTCATTGTTAAACAGGTTGAATTTATGATTGATGTTGATATCATACACTACCAGTCAAAAGTTGGGAATAATTAAGATTTTTACATGTTTATGAAAGAAGTCTCTTCTGTTCACCAAGCAGCATTTATTTGATTAAAAAATACAATAACATTGTGAAAAATTATTCAAAAAATGATTTTTAACAGATCGTGTGACACTGAAGACTGGAGTAATGATGCTGAAAATTAAGTTTTACAATACAGTAATAAATTACATTTTAAAATATATTCACATAGCAAACAGTTATTTTAAATGGTAATAATATTTCACAATATTACAGCCTTTTCTGTATTTTTTATCAAATAAATGCACTCTTGGAGAGCAGAAGAGACTTCTTTCAAAAGCAATCAACTTTTGGCCGCATATATATGACTGCATTGTGTTGGCACACCCAAAAACCAGAAATCAAAGAGTTTTGTGAGATTTAGAGTCAGTTTTAATCACAAGGGGTCGTTTCATTGGGTTTAACTCAGAGAGAGCGCGCCGGATAACTGTGTGCTCTTTAGACGCTGGTAATTTATCACCTCTAATCGGGGACCCTGATTAATTACCCATTAGGCAAAGCGTGATTGTTTATATAGTGTGTCATTCAAACAGAGTACCAAATAAATATACACATACCGGAAAAACACATCTTGCGAAGAGAAAAAAATACTGCCATCCTTGTCACGCACAGTAGCTCAGCTAGTGAGCTGCCTACACAGGCAGCCAGCTTCAAAGACAGCATCTTAAATGAAATAAAACCGTTTATGTGTTTGAAACACTCTACACAGACAAAAACACATAACACTTCTCAAAGGAGGCTTAAATCACCATGCATTTCAGTGGAATTTGATGCACACATGATGCTGCTCCAGTTGGGTAAAACAGCCTATTATTTTTCATTTAGAATGAATATTTTTTATAATAGAAATATTTTCCTTTAGCTCATCTGCCAACTTTGATGAATCTTTCTTTGAACTGAAAAAAAGAGGGAAATAAAGGTTCATTTATGGCATTGCTGTGAAAAGCCCCTTTATTTTTAAGTGTGCACTAAATACGAAATAAGACTGATTTTGCTGCCTTTGTATAACCTTTAAATCAGTTGCGTTTGCATTAATTGTGTGCTCAAATCCCTGAGCCCTTAATGGTTTAAGAATGAGGTCAGTGTGCAGAAACGAGGGGTTTAAACCCGTTTGCTCTTATCTGCTAATGAAGAGATCTTTCAGTCGGTTCAATTACACAGAATGACTTCAGCACAAACACACGCAAGTAGAGTCAACAGTTCATGCTCAAGTGTTGGTTTGAGAGCGCAAAAACTCGAGTGTTGCATTCACAATGAAATAACGTAACCTGTCGTCTGTTTTTCCTTCTAACTCAACTGGTGTAATGACAGAGCAACAGTTTGAAGAGAGTCTCGCTGCTACTGTAGTTGATTAATAACACATCTGATTAATAGAGCGCAGCAGGGATGACATTATTTTACATGGTTTCATCTTCCTGAAGTCAGTGTTTTTTTAATGGGTTTTTGTGGGTAAATGCCTGAAATAAGCTCAAGTTTAAGCCATTATATCTAATGTATTATGAAAGAGTTTTAATGCATTAAAGGAGAAGTCCACTTCCAGAACCATGTTCATGTCTTTCTGTCTTCAGTCGTAAAGAAATTATGGTTTTTGAGGAAAACATTTCAGGATTTTTCTCCATATAATGGACTTGATTGGTGCCCCAATTTTGAACTTCCAAAATGTAGTTTAAATGCGGCTTCAGAGGACTCTAAACGATCCCAGCAGTGGAAGAAGGGTCTTATCTAGCGAAACAACCGGTAATTTTTTTTATTAAAAATTTCTATACTTTTTAAGCACAAAAGCTTGTGTAGCACAGGCTCTGGGATGCGCGTCCACGAGGCTACGAATTAGTAATGGGTCGTTCTTGAATGATTCTTTCATTTTGAACGAATCTTTAATGTCACTCGGGAAGAACGAGTCGTCTCGGGGAGTGATTCGTTCAGTCGTGCATGCGCAACACCCTATTAGGTTCTGTACTGGAATTAGTTTGCCTGTTTCGAGTCTTCGGGTTTTTCGAGTCGTTCGTTCATCTTATGGGTTTGTCACGTGATGAACGAACGACTCAAACCCGAAAACTTGTCAGATAAGAGGTGAGGTGAGCTAATCGTAGATTAAAGACCCAGGTAAACAATGAATGAATCTTTTCTGTTTCTTTTAGCATTATAGTTTTGTCTTGTTTGTAGTGTGATCAACGTTTGTGTAAGCAGTAGATGTGTTAGGAAAGTAACATGTAACATTTTAATTATATTTTGCTAAAATGAACGAAATGACCCGAAAAAATATTTGTTAATTTGCTGAACGAGACTCAAAGGTCCGAGTTGGTAAAATGATCCGAACTTCCCATCACTACTACGAATCACGTGTAAGTTCGTCTGTGTACTGAGTATGGCGAAAAACTCCATCTTATTTTCTCCTACAACTTGAGAGGAGGACATCGTTGTACCTTTTTGTTTGTAAACAGCGTTTGACTGACTTGCGCTTTCTTTCTTGCGTGGCTAAATGGGATACAACTCTGAGGACTGCATTCGCCAAGCATTTGAAGCTGTAGATCACATTTCTGTCAAACTCTTGCTTCTATCAGATCAGACTCTCTCGGTGATGACGTCTTGTGGTTTGGAGACACTAAAATGTGGCCCGTAAAACATCGCTCATCTCTTGACATGCGCTCGGAGATACCGACTCATATTGAAATCTGCTTCAGAGCTTCGTGTCGAGATCTTTGTCTGTGCTGTTCATACTTTCCTCAAGGGGTCGTTCAGTAAAGTTTTGTGAAATCTGAAATGCATCTGCTGCTCGGTGGATTGTGGGCTGGTAGTTTAACTTAAACTGTTTGTCTTTCACGGCACACGTCGGTGCCTTTGCTCCTGCTGAATACTAATATATTCTTACTTATTCATGTTGCCAGATGTTTGACTATTAATATCCACATTGCAGCTTATTCTGGTCATATGTTCTAATGGGCCAAGAGGCCATTTCCAAAGCAGAAACGCGAGACGCGGGCAGTGGAATATGAAAAAATGTTGAAAATCTCAAGACTTGTTTTTTAAAAGTTGAACTTATTTTAACATGCACTGAATTTTAAGAATCCAGGCATTCGTGAGACGATGCAGAAGACAGAAGACACGAACGCAGCGGTCAAACGTGTCAGTTTAGTGCATTTGCATACAAAAACAATGCTAAATCTGTTTTTTGAATACTATGTTTTGAATGTTCTCTGAGTGTTTCAAATGTCCAGTTTTTTAAATGTTTTGCAAACATAAAGGAAGCATTCCATTTTATCATTTTTCAAACATTATTGGAATGTTACTTTGAATTTTCTCTGAACATTCTAAAACAAGTAGCAACATTTAAACACTGTTAGATGAATGTTCAGCTACAGTGTTTCTAGAGGAAAATAGTGTTTTTGTCTTAAAAATAAAATAGACACAAATGAGTCAACAGTTGTCATCTAGTAAGAGCACAGAGCTATAAAATGAATGTGGAGCAGCTGATCTTTAAAGACTAATTCAAGTTCATATTTAGTCTCACTAAGAAATCTGATTGTTGATGATTTCAGGCAGCCCTTGCTATTTTTATGAAGCATCAGACGCTCAGGGAACGGTCTGTTAGCGCGCCTCGTTCATTCTCCCGTACAGATGGTGGTGTTTAAGAGCAGACGGCGGCCGTTCTAAAACACACGTCTCCTCGCGGCTCGCTCACGGCTCGTGTGGTCTCACGCTGACCCGTAATCTGCTCTCACACCCCACATGCCGGTTTTGTGTTGTTCTGGACATGTCGATGCAGCAGATTTGAGCTGCTGGGGGACATAATTAATGATCTCATTAGAGGGACTTGTTAGCGAGGACAGCGGCTTTGAGTCCACATATGCTCGTTAGTAAACGCTTTCAGAATTGCTGGCGTCGAAGCAAAAACATTTTGGGGTCACGGAGCGTCCTGCTGTTAGAAAGCGTTAAATTATCATGAGTCTGATCTTCAGAATCTGATTGTGAATCTGAATCTTTAATAAGGGCAGTTTTGCGAGGTTTTGCTGGAGAAATATACAACCTGGTCTGGAAAAACAAGCCCATTTTATCCCATTTTTTCAATGTTTTGCCACAAATATGGTTAGTTTTCATTTTTTTCTAGTCTGCTCCAAAAGAAAGTCGTCCAACTACATGACTATTTCATCAGGACATGAATGCACTAAATTGAAAATTACGATTTTATTGTCCTCAGAAATCATAATACACAAACTCTAGCCACTTTAATTTCCCTGGCTATCTAAATCAGATATGAATTTTATTATTGAACCCTCTGGTGCTCTTTGGTCATTTTAAAATGACAAATTTAAATTACATTTTTAACTTAATCATAGTGGTACTAAGCTTGGTAACTTTAATGACACTTGCTACATGAACACACAAAGAAATTGTAGACATGATTAGAAAAGTTTTAATGGAAAAAATAGTCTCACTTGACCTTCAGTCAAAAATGACACCATAGGAATTAAATATAAAGTAAGAAAGTACAGCGCAATTTTTATGGCACAATCAACAAATCAGCCACAATGAATTAATGAATGCATAAAATAAAACTGAATATTGCGTAGTACACTCTAAAATATAAATAAGGGGACCTGTTACCATAACTTAAAAGATGCATGGTTGCAAGGTAAAATTCTAGTTTATTCATTTAATTAAATCTTGAAACCTAAAAGTGGCAACATTAATTTGAGTTCTGCTGACAAAATGATGTTGATTATTACATCACCTTAATATTGTGTGTAAGAAACTCAATTTCAGCATTAATTGATTTTCTTAATACAGTAATAAAATATAGTAACTTAATATAATTGTCTTGTTGACTTTGGACATTTTGCAGTAGATTTCTAATTCCCAGCATGTTTTGCATGGTACTGGATAATAAGAATAAATGTTGTGTATGTATGTTTTTTTTAAAAAACGAAATGTTAAATCCTTAACCCGCTCTAAATACTAAAGATGAAATATTAATGAAACAAAATAGAGTATGTTCATTTCAGTGTGACCACCAAGTGGGTAACCACCAATAAAGGGTTAAAAGGGAAGGAATGAAAGGAAGAAATGTTTTGCTTTTGCATCAAAAATGGCTTGTAATGGCATAAAGTTGCTGAATCAAATGACTTCAGATGTCAAAATAGACTGGCAAAGAAAATAAACCACTAACAACTTTATTCTGAAAATAAGCCCTGAACACGCAACCCACGACTGTTTACATTCATAAGTGTCTACCAGTAAAAAAACAACAAGTGCAAAATCATTTATAATAAGTAGACCTGGCAGTCCTGACTAAGTCATACTTTCATACAAGAGTTAGCATGGTCTAGTTAGCTGGTAGATGTTGGAACGGCACCATCCTGACAGCTTTTTTCTGCACTGACGGCTTTTCAGAAGTATTATGATGAAATAGTTATTTCTTACAAGCAACATTCATTGTTTTTTTTTTCTTGGCAGACAGCTGTAATCTCATGTCAGGTGTGTTTTTTGCTTTTTTGCGTGGAGTTTTGCACTTTTCCATTAATGCCAGGGCTTTTGTACAGACGCCTGGAGTTCTAATGAAGAGTTTATCGCTCTTGGACGAATGCTGAATGAATTCTGCTCCTCCTGTCATATGGAGAACAATGGCGCTTTAATGCGGCTCATATTTCATGTAGGCCGCGGTGGTGTTTATTTCAGAGGTGTGTGCGGGTCACAGTCGCTCTCCGTGGGCTTGTCTCTCAGTTCCAGCTCAAAGCTCAGTGTTTATGGAGCTCGTACGCCATTAATCATTTTTCAGCTAAATAATGGTGTCATGCCATAATCCATCATGCACACAGAGCGCTGGGCATTACGGGATGTAATTACACTTAAGAGTATGTGCGTGCGCGTGTGTGTGTAAGACAGCGGTTTCATGTTTGGACTGTGAGGATACATAATTACAGGCCATTTAAATACTTAATAAATACTGTAATTTTTCCATTTCTGATGACAGTGATTGGCATTTGTGAGGTTGCTCTGAGTGTTTTGTTTGTTTGTTACTAATATGCCGTTGCTAGGGTCTTCTGTGTGGTCGCTAGGTGCTTTTTTCCTGTCTAAGAGTCTGCGGTTTAGAATGATCTATCCCTTTTACAGAATAGAACTGCTTTATGAATGTACTAGTCAAGTATTAATAGAGCACATATAAAAAGTACACTTGTGTAATACCATTTGCAATTGCTATATATATAAATTTAGGCCTAATTGCAGAATCAGGACGTGCAAATGCATGATTTTTCCCCACCAAACAAAAAAAGGCCAAAAGTTCAGAAAAAGTTGGTTCAAGTTTGGTTCAAAAAGTTTACGAAATCATGCATAAATCAGATCACAACACACAGCAATGCTATCATGAAGCAAGCATGAAGCTTAACTGCTTTGGGAAAAACAGACTCAGTGTTTTACAGTAAAAGTTTTGAGGCACTCAAGATAAAGAGTGAACCAAAAACCAAGGAGAAAAGATGAGTTTTAATATATCATTTTTAGGATGGGATCTAAAGTCTCATAAAATCAAAAATGCATGTGATCACCTTTAAATGTTAATCATCAGCAGGATGTAGACAGAAATGAGTCTGCTGGACGTCCAGCTCCACTGATGTGTTCTGTGTGCCGTGTTTGTTCTGAGCTGTACAGTAGTATCGTCCACTGTTTGTCATTTTGACATTGTTGATGATCAGATCTGGTCCAGTCTGAACTGGATTCAGGAGTCCTTCAGTGTCTCTGTACCAGGTGTAGTTGAGCAATGGTGGGTTTGCATCACTGCTGCAGCTCAGAGTCACTGAACGACCCACCAGAACTAAACTAGCTGGATTTACCAACACGGACGTGCTTTTAGGAGCATCTGATGGAAGAGAAAATCATTATTTTATGACTTACAGCACTAGTTATAGATGATCATTCAGCACAGATTGACATAATTCCTGTCTTACACTGAACTCGTAGCGTACGGGACTCTTGTGTTGTGATCTGCTGCTGTAGCTGGTGTGTTGCAGTGCAGGTGAAAGTGACTCCATGATGAYRGYGAGWWACWGTGATGTTCAGATCAGAGATGAGCTCAGTTTGCGTCTGATACTGCCGTTCTGTGACGTTCTCATTGRGATACGAGCTCCATGTGAGATTTGGTGGATGAAATGGACAGAAGATCTTAGTAGAGCAACGCAGACTCACTGAACTTCCCTCCATCACCTCCATTTTCTCCGTCACCTCCTGCTGATCCTTAAAGACGCTCACTGTAGGTTTGGGGGGAGATTCTGAAACACATAGAGATGGAGTCAAATATTAGAAGAAAATGTAGATTATTTTGCCCAGGGAAACAACAGCACATTTGCTGAGGGGTTTGCAAGATGCAGTGCTGGCACCCAATCGTATGTATATACGTTCCGGTAAAACTAACCCTTACAGAAAACTTTCTGCAAGTCAGTGGCTTAGGTGAATTAATTTACTCACCCATCCATTTATTTCTGATAGCATGTTTGATTGCACATTGCAAGACATAATATTTTGGAATCTAAAATTGCTATAAAATCAAAGCCATATGCTCCGAATTTGAAGT
The DNA here is from genome assembly GCA_019740295.1 of Labeo calbasu. Classification (NCBI taxonomy): domain Eukaryota; kingdom Metazoa; phylum Chordata; class Actinopteri; order Cypriniformes; family Cyprinidae; genus Labeo; species Labeo calbasu. The sequence continues at coordinate 11,924 of JAHKKF010516152.1, forward strand.
TGATATAAAAAAATGGATAAAAAATTCATGTTCCTTTGAGATTTTGTTTAGGCGCTGGACCAAAAGTAGCCACCAGGTGACATGTAAATGTTTGATGCCTTTTCCTGTAGCAAATGTATACTTTTCTGTCACAATATTATTTCTATCACAAAAAAGTCAACAAATACTGTTGAACCTTGGGACTTTCCAACAATATGCGTTCTGTCAAGATTAGAAAAAGTTCTGATTATAAAATATTGCACTAAATTTTGTAATATGACACTTGACCAAAAAAATCTCAGCCATTTCTCGCGAGCATAAATCAAACGGCCGTACCATGACTTTATTTTTTTGCGTGACAGGGATATTTGGAAATTAACTCATATTAGCGTTAATCACTTTGCCCTCTCAAGCGTACCATTTTTTTGCATTTTAATGCATTGTTTTTTTGTTTTTATTCTCTTCTATGGAAACGACAGCCATAGACACTGCATATACTGCATTCCCCTGAATATGTCCAATAATGGTGGTACATATTGTACAGTAGTAGAATTATTTTTCAGATACAGACACACTATTAAAGAAGCACGAACAATACGACACTCACTTATGACGGCAATTTCAACATGGGAGTATGCAGGTTTTATGTATCTAAGTCGCAGCTGACCCCTGGATTCAAGTCTGAAGAAATATGACCCATCATGACTCTGACTGACATTATCAAAGCGCGTGCTGCAGTTTTTCTGTGTCGCAGTGCCAAATATTTCTCCTTTAAACAGTCCATCGTTTGGTCTGCTGGAGTCAAACACCATATTATGAGGATTTCCTTCTTTAAACCATATTCTCTTCGCTCTGTCGGTGAGATCCTTTTCATATTCCTGATTGATATCAAATGTGCAAGGTATGAAAACACAGGATCCTTGTAGAGCTTCTACTATCTCTGGCAGATCGATACTGAAGCCGCAAAAAACGCCTAAAACAGTAAACAAAATGATGAAATGATTTAAAGTTTATATGCAGAACAAACTTACGAAGGTTACATGCTTTCTTAATAATTCAGTTTGAGTAATAATCGATAAGAATGAGACCTTGTATCAGAGATGCAGTGAGGAGGAACTTCACCAGTGTTTCCATCATTTACTTTCACCTTACAGCAGAATACACAAACACAAATAAAAACAATTAGGCTTATATTATAATACAGAATTGACAATAAAGCAAAATTAACTTGCTTATTTAAACTCATATTATCTCTAAACTCTAACTGTTCTAAACATAAAATAATACTGTAAATGTCAAAAATAAAGAACATTACTAGAACAAATGACTTGGTTTTGATTAAAAACAGGACGTGCTTTAACAGGTTTCAAACATCAGAATGTTTAAACAACTGAAAATCTTTTTTATTTATATTATATCATGTTTATTGTGTTGCGTCTAAATGACTTACCAGAGAAGAGAGTTGAAGACGTCAGAAGTCCTCTCGTAGGTGTGTATGGAAATAACGCATTTTAACTAGTATTAAAGTTTTTACCACTTCCCTTCAAGTCAGACCAAAGCATTAGAGAGCTGAGCAAAACACTGCAGTGTGTGTATCCTGCATGAGGCCTCTGTGGTTATGTGATGCTGCTCACTTGGTTTTGTTGCATAAACTTCTACTTTAAATCAATACGAGCTGATTAACACTCAGGTGCTGTTTTATGGTACTAAATTAGATTTATGGAATAGTTATGATACATTTATTATCCGTTAGCCGCTTTATTAGAAATAGACCTAAAAAGGTTTGGTTTCAGAGCTGGTTCAAAACCAGCCCTGAACATTTCATCATCCTGTTTTCATTTCATAAAACTATTTAATCCACTTCTTGTAGTGCATGCCTTCTTGTAATCGTATGTTTATTCGTTTCATGCTTCATAAAAAAACATTATTTATAGTTAAAGTTATGAAAGACATTTAAGATAAACAGTGAACCAAAAAGCCAATGAGAAAAGATGAGTTTTGATATATGATTTAAATAATGTTTATTTTAGGATGGGATCTAAAACCTAATGAAAGCAGGAACAGGTGTGATCACCTTCACATGTTAATCATCAGCAGGATGTAGACAGAAATGAGTCTGCTGGACGTCCAGCAGCACTGATGTGTTCTGTGTGCCGTCCACTGTGTGTCAGATTGGTCTTGTTGATGGTCAGGTCTGGTCCAGTCTGAAATGGATTCAGGAGTCCTTCAGTGTCCTTCAGTGTGTTTTCTGTGTTTTGTCTCTAGTCAGGTCAAGACAAGTCACGTTTGTTTATATAGTGCTTTTAACAATACAGATTGTGATAAAGCAGCTTTACAGTATTAAATAGGAAATAGTGCGTCAATTATGCCACATGACTACAGCAAACACTCAATTTTCAGTTAAAGGCAGTTCATCATTGAATTGAGTGATATCATCATCCAGCTCAGTTCAGTTCAAATAGTATACGATATCGCTGGAAAATAAGTGAAGTGAATTAAGTCTCCAACTGAAGCTGTCCCCGGGAGTGTCCCCGTTTTACCGTACGTTCAAGCCTGAACGATATACAGTAGTGCGCTGGTTACCGGAGCACATGATTTTCATTGATTTATTGGTCGCACACCGGTACTTCAGTCGTGAAGAACTTAACCTGCTGGACTAGATCTGAGTGCTATTATCATCAGTTATCAAAAGAGACATTGTTATCGTTTTTAAGGTAGTAACATACTAACTATTCTTGTTAAATTACAGTAATACCACTTTAAAGCATTCCTAAAAGTTTCACTGTCACAACGTAGTAATTTCCACAAACACATCTTAACTGTCACATGGCAAAGGTACGCCCGGTTATAAAAGAAATAAATAACACCAAACCAAATAATAATAATAAAAAAGATTACTCATAATCGTATGTTCATTGCCTTCATGTTTCATGTGTAGAATCGTATTTTGCAGTAAAAGTTATGATGGACACTCTAGACAAACACTGAACCAAAAGCCAAAGAGAAAAGATGAGTTTAGTATATAATTTGAATAATTTT
>JAHKKF010516153.1:2071-24118 GCA_019740295.1 Labeo calbasu
AACAAACTAACAATGAATGACTGTACTTTTATTAACATCAACAAAAATTGAAACATACTTTAATACATGTATTGATCATTGTTTGTTCATGTTAGTTAATACATTAACTAACATTAACTAATGGAACCTTATAGCGTTGCCAAAAGACATGATTTAACTGAGCAGAATTTAATCTCACTTTCTGGCTATATACAGTAAATAACACCTGTAACATATTACATATTTTTGGTCAGTTTAAAGAAATAAAATGTACCTTGAGTGTGAGAGCTGTATTTTCACTATGTTATAATACGTGGGCCATAAAATGTGATGTATCAAATATGATAAACATCACATATGCAGTCTTTCTGTTCATTTTTCTGGTTGCACTGTATTTTACAGTATATGTACTTACATGTACTTACAGTATACTTACAGCATACCTACCTAAAAAAGTGCTGGTAATATAAGGTAACTACATGGGGTAGGGGTAGGGTTAGGTTTAAGGGTAGGTTCAGGGTTAGTACCTAGTTATTACCTAGTTTTTGAAATTACTATAATAAGTACATAGTATGTACATGAGGAACAGGACTGTAACATAAAGTGCTACCATTTTTCTTTTATATCTTTTTAAAAACCTTTTAAATTTTTAAAAGTGTTCGATTTCAAAAATTGGACTTTTTTTATTATATGTGACCCTGGACCACAAAACCAGTCATAAGGGTCAATTTTTTGAAATTGAGATTTATACATCTTCTGAATGCTGAATAAATAAGCTTTCCATTGATGTATAGGACAATATTTGACTGAGTTACAACTATTTGAAAATCTAGAATCTGAGGCTGCAAAAAAAAATCAAAGTACTGAGAAAATCGTCTTTAAAGTTGTCCAAATTAGTTCTTACTAATCAAAAACTAAGTTTTGATATATTTACAGCTGGAAATTTACAAAATATCTTCATGGAACATGATCTTTACTTAATATCCTAATGATTTTTGGCATAAATTAAAAATGTAATATTTTGACCCATACAATGTATTTTTGGCTATTCCTATAAATATAACCATGCTACTTAAGACGGTGGTTTTGGTTAAATGTGTTTTTGATTGAATGTCTGCTTTGGTAATATATTTTAGAGCACTTGCATGTCTGTAGAGAACAGAATCCAAAAAGTTAAATATTGAATGGGCTGAAAATTCTCAAAAAAAAAAAAAAAAAAATGCATTTGCAGTCATTTAAGGAAAGGTGTGAGAAACATGCTTAATCCTGACACGAGCACACATTGCCCTCTTCAGGCCTGGCTGTGTAAGATGACCCGGCTCATTTGTCATCCTGGCTGGAGGAAATCCAAACAGCTCAATATCATGTTTAACTAATCAGACAAGAGAATCTATTTAATGACAGCCTTGAGACATGAGATAAATGTTAGCCACTCACTCAGTCAATTCAAACTGCCTGAACACTCAATCAGGATATAATCTACGATTCGGAACTAATAGCCAGAATATAGTGGCTTATTTTGTAAACACGGTCCTCATTTTGCTGAGCTTGTTAAGCCCGCTCGTTTTAAGTCTAAAATGACTTTGGCTTCGGCTACATGTGTAAAGATAACTCGCCATCCCTCTGTGCCACCCTGTTCTCCCTCCTCCTTCCTTTTCTCTGTATTCATCTCCATGACAGATGCAGAGTGAGGCCTGAGGCTGCAGTTAAGAATATGTGATGCAGAGATTCTTTATTAACATTTCATTCCCATTCCCTACACGACATAAATTAGATGGGACGTTAAAGGCTGTCAGCTGTGGCGATCTGTCACAGAGTCTTGGCTCCGTCCGTCGGCCGTCCCCTGACTTCTGCAATGTCTGCCACCGCCAAGCTGATAAGCTCACAGTTTTCGTCGCAACTACACACAGCGCTGCCAATGAAACGAAAGCACTATGAACAAGCTCTAATTCAGCACCTCTCCTGGACCCCGTTTACAGATTCGACCCCCTCACCTGTGCGTACGCGTGCAAGCTGTGCGCGACTCGATTATAAGTGGTATCTGTTCAGCGTGCGCTCGTGGCGAGAGATCTGAGATGTGTCTTATGGCTAGCTCAACGCTAATGTATTCATCATTAATCTTATCAGCGCTGCCTTTCCACATCATTTCAGGGCAGTAGCACGATTTTTATCTCTAATTTGATGGTAATGAACCCATCAGCATGGAGTGCTTGATGAATATGATGAAAAATGGCATTCATATTCACTTTGGACAAGCCACATCTTCTTATCTCATTAGAAAAACTGATATTAGAATAACTCTTTATTTATGAAAATGTACATTAATCGTCGAAGGCCTCTTGGTCAGGACGCTTTTATAAACTAACAAACAATATAAACTATCAGAGGAATGTCTAGTTATTAAGGCTTTTGTACTGGGAATACGTTCTGATGAAAATTCTGCACAATGGCCATTATAGTGTATGATGGGTAGTATATAAATAATGATTTTGATGAATTTAGCTCGAGGGAGTGGCTACAGGTGGGCAAAGCCCATCCAAGAAAAACTAAAAGTGCTAACAGAAATACAAGATTAGTAATTCAGATACACCTCCTGTAAGCTTATACTGTATACTGTTATAGTGTGTGAATTTTCAAGCCTGGATGAACCATGCCACTATCTACAAACACACTGGACATATATTTCAAAGACTGAACATTGAACAACGATGCTCAGTCGTAGTCAATTTTGGGAGGTTACCTCAGAGTTTACTTTGGCAGGACTGCTAGGCATTTCACTGTGGTATCAGCCTGGAGTATTTATGCAGTTTTCAGTCTCTCAGGATTGGTAGGAGGACATATTCACAAACCGGGCATCTGTAAACGGTAAACGGCAATTATTAGAAACAATCATTAGTGAATTTTTATTAAAGACAGCAATTACTTCTCTGACAGTAATTCCAAATGCACACATCAAGTGTTGTAGATCAGTGTTCATTTTGTCAGCTATTTTGAATTTTAGTCTTAGTCCCATGTTAAATGTCATATTTAGTCAATCTTATCCTATTTTGTTTTAGTCAACTTAAAGTCTTAACATTTTAGTCTAGTTTTATTAAAAAAAAAGTATTTTAGGCTAGTTTTAGTCAATGAAAACTTGACAATAAGCAATACGATTATTATTAATTAACCATGCAGTATTAATTTTGGCAGCCATTTTTAATTTAGACTTAGTCTTACTCAAATGTTACATTTTATTAAATGTTATTATATTTAATCGTAATGATTCTTGTCATTTAAGAAATTAACTTTTGCATTTCAGGTATGGCACTTTCAACAGTAAGCATAAATCAACACGATTTATTTTTCCTCATCTAGTGTACTGATTTATCATAGGCTTTTTACTATATAAAATACTTCCAAAGACTTATGCACTCTCTCTATCTACATTATGAAAACTGGTAAAACGAACGAAAAATATTATAACAGTGAAATTCCTAATAGTAATAATGTTTCTCTATTAAAACAACAGCATTTGAGTAAGTGCATTTATTTAGCAACCACAACTGCAAACAATATAGTCGAGATCTCATGACATAACACAGCAGCTGAAAGACACTTTCATTTAGATCGCTAAACTTCAGCTTGTTTGTCTGAATTTTCAGATCATTGTCTGCAGCGCTTCCGCAATGAGGAACGAGCACGTACGCATGGTTGTGAGATTGCTTAAAATAAGCAAAATTGTGAAGCTCTGATCCGGGGATTTGAACTTTTGATATCTTTTGACCGCACACATGAAAGCTTGCATAGTGGAGGCATGTACAGCACTCCGCAAAAATATTTTGTCGTCTTTTTGAGGAAAATAAGGTTTTTGGTAAAGTTTTTATTGTTTGAATACATTTTAGTCTTGTCTTTTTAATCGTCAACAAAATTGTATGTTGATGTAGTCATTGTTTATTGACCTTATTGTTGTTTTGTCAGACGTGACGTCACAGAAAAAAGCTTGTCAATGAAAATTTTTTGTCATAGTTTTTGTTGACAAAATTAACACTTTTGTAGATTCAGATTAGTGTTCCAGATTGTGTGAGTAAACATCAAAATCCTTTTAATGGAAGATAACTGGACCTTTTTTCTCAGTCCTGGGTTTGAGGGGGACAATTAAAAAAATAAATAGTGAGTACAGTGGCAACATTTATTAGTCATATACCAGTGTTGTTCTAGTTAAATGCATGTAATAACTAGATGAAAAAAATTGAAAACTGAAAATTTCATATGTTGCCATGTTAAAGGGACAATTCACCCTAAAATGAAAATTCTGTCATTAATTACTCACCCTCGTGTCGTTCCAAACCTGTAAGAAATTCATTCATCTGTGGAACACAAATTAAGATAGTTTTGATGAAATTCAAGAGAATTCTGACTCTAATTTCTGAGATTAATAGACAGCAATGCAACTGACACGTTCAAGGCCCAGAATGTGCGTCAACGACTAACGTGGACAAAAGAAATTGTTGAAAAAAGTTGTTATTTTTGTCTTCTTTGAGCACAAAAAGTATTCTCGGAGCCTCATAAAATTACAGTTGAACCACTGATGTCACATGGACTATTTTAACGATGTCCTTACTAATTTTTTGGGCCTTGAACGTGGTAGTTGTGTTGCTGTCTATCAGTGTTGGGCATGTTACTTTTAAAAAGTAATTAGTTACTAGTTACTTCTCACAGATTGGAAGTTAACTGAGTAACATCATTATAAAAGTAACTACTTACCAGGGAAAGTAACTATTGTGTTATAAAAAAAAATAAAGTGCAAATATGTCAAATAACTTGGATGCCCCCAATATATATATATATATATATATATATATATATATATATATAAGGTTAATTGCACAGTTTTTTTTTTAAATATCTGACACTTAGCATCAGTCAGTCAAGCATTATAAAATGGCATTATGATAATTTAGCATTAAATTTTAGTAATTAAAACTTTAGTAATTAGAATAACCATGTATGAATGCATATTTGTTATGTTGACTGAACTAAGGACTGGTGGTGGTGCTTAAGATATTTAATTTAGTGTTTCTATAACAAAAGGAAAAAACTAAAAATAATACTGATAAGATGACAAAACTACTACGAATTCTACTACAAATAACGATATAAAACGCACCAAGGATTAATGAGCTGCTGGTTTCATGAATATTAATTACATTGTCTATGTTCGCTCGAACTGATTTGCTGAAATCAAAACAGGGATGATAATAGGTGAGCGCCAGCCAATGAGATGGATGTTTGCGCATTAGTTCCGCCTACTACCGGAGAAACCATCAGTTCTTAAAAGCTGAAGAATTCCAAAGGAACTCTGTTATTTTGACAGGAAAATACAGCAAAGAATATTGTTTACATGTAGCACCTCAATTCTACATTGTATTCAAGATTTTCTCCCTCTGTATCTTTCTTTGCTTGTGTGTGAGACAAAGTATGGCTAGTCATGTGCCTTTACACTAGAGTTTACGGTTCGTCAAATGCAGGTTGGCTGCGCATCTATTCATATGAACTGAAAAATAAAATTATAATAATATTATAATAAATTATAGTAACACCGCATTTTATTGTCAGTAACGGTAACGGCGTTGTAACGGGGGAAACAGTGATTCATTTGATTACTCGTTACTGAGAAAAATAACGCCGTTATTTATAACACCATTATTCCCATCACTCCTGTCTATGCAGGGTCAGAAAGCTCTTGGATTTCATCAAAAATGTCTTAATTTATGTTCTAAAGATGAACAAAGGTCTTACGGGTTCGGAACGACATTAAGGTGAGTAATTAATGACAAGATTTTCATTTTTGGGTGGGCTATCCTTTAACTAAATAAAATAAAATAAGTTGCGGTTGAAGTACTTGCACTGAAATAAAAACAAATTAAACCTATATAAAAATATTAAAAAACAAATAAAAATTTCAAAAGCACATACCAAAACTATTTTTCACATACATAACATTCAATTGATATATTATTCACTTAAGCTAACTGACATGATTTAGTCGAACTTACTCTTTCAAAGTCATACTGACTTGAGTTGCTCACTCCAGGATGGAATCCTACTAGTGTCACTATTAAAGGTAGCTGACCTTAGTTTTCTCAGTGTTACACTAGCAGGCAGTGTCGTGAGGTGTGTGTGGGTTTTGTTGATTTAATTGATAGCTCAGTGGTACACACAGTAGATGAAATGTCAGCGGTGAGAGGGGCAGCACTGCCCCGGGGTCTCCACGGACTCCCCTCTCCCTCAGATAGGAACACAAATTGGATATGAGGTTTGATCGCCAAGTCCAAATGTTACGTTCCCATTTTTTACACATGGACAGAAATGGGGGGAGGGCATTCTGTGTGACCGTAAATGACATATGTTTGTCACCTTTAAATGAAATGACCTATTTTGTGGAAACAGCTATAAGCCTACTTGTGCTCTTTCAGGAGAGGAGGACCGCAATATGTCGTAAAAGATTGGCTTTCTTTTCTGTCCCGGCAAAACACAGAAACACCCTCAGGGTATGTCATTTCCCTCTCCGGGAAGGTTAACATAAAGCTTGAACTCAAAAGAGTTACCCAAGCAAAAGTAATGCAACTATAAATTCAAGAAAAATCAAAAGTGAACAACAAAAGCCTCTTTGTGCGCCACTAACTGTAGCGGACTCTCGCTAAATGGACGACGAGTTTACCGTCCTCCAGCCCTTATTGAGCTCTGGAAGTCGTACAACGACTGCTCACACGCTGCCCATATTAGCGAGTTAACTACTGTATGGTTTGCCTCCCTGCTGGTTCTTGAGTGGCGAGCGCTGATGAGCTCTTTGTCGCCTGTGCCTTTCTAAAGAGGAGAGGCAGCCGCTTCTGTCGAGTTGACTAGGTGCCAGGCCTTCCAGTTTGGCCCGATCCCTCAAGCATGAGCCTCACATATTCAAGCTGTTTCAACAGCCTGTCAGCTAATGGGATTTGGGAGAGGTACATTAAGCCTGTATGAATCTGTGAGGGAGAGCAGGACTCTGGATGCTCATATTGCTGTGCCATATTAAAGGGCTGGAAAAGTGCTTTCCTGCTCCGTGTCTTCCTGTTAAATGTCAGGCCACATATGCTAGGAGAGAAGTAGCAATGGCTCTGATATGTTGAGCTTATGCTGCATTAAACCCACAGAAACCTTGATTTGTCCAATCGTCCCTGGGGGTGACAATTTGTTCACCGTGTTAGATCTGGTTTCTAATGTGGGGAGGTCATTGCAGATGATATGTTGGAACCGAAATGCTGACTACCGACCCGACACAATCATTCCTGATGCAAATTTCCATATCTTGAGGAACGTATAGTTTCAACGCAGATGGTTAAGCATTAAAATAAAATGGTTTGTTTGTATTTGAGTTTACTGCCATATCAGTTTAAAAGGCTATTCATGGCAGATACAGATAATAAACAAACATTCAATAAAATTCAGCCTGAATAAAACTACATTGTAAACAATTACAGTGTGATTTTAACTGTAAAATATTGTAAAAACGCTACGGGGGGAAAAAAAAACTGTTAATATGTTGACAGTAAGTTCCTGTATTATATATACTATATACAACTGTAAAAGATATAATTAGACATATCATGTAAGTTTTTAGAAGTAAATAAAGAAGAAATCAATTTACAGTCAAAAACTGTAAACTGATACTCACACTCCACATTTGAAAGTATTTTCATTAAATAATCATGTTTCGTATTAGTTTCTATTATCAATTATGTACATTTGGGTTTTATGTTACATCTTTTGATGAACTTTGATCTTTTGATGAACTTTTCATGTGGAATTCTCTTTTACCACTTGCATTATTATGGTGGCTGTCAGTATATGTTAAAGGTACTAAACAGATTTTAGTAGCAGTGTGCGTTGTTGAATTTACTAGTTTACATTAAAATTTTCTTGTTTGTAAATTACAGATTTATACTGTAAAATTAACTTTTTGCTCTGAAAATGTTTTTACAGATGTTCTGTATTTTTTGCAAAATTATTCTGGTAACCACAGCTGCCATAATTATTTTGTAAAAACTACAGAATTTTTTAACAGTGTAAAAGAAAAGATAAAAATACAAAATTATAAAATTAAATGATCCAAATGTAATAAAACAAAATAAAATACAATAAGAAATAAAAAAAATATATATAAAATAAACCAATTTCGGTGTTTGCAAATTTTGACTGTGTTTTTTGTGGGCGGAGCCTATCTGGTAATATCAAGTAATAGTCTATGGAAGTCATGGAATAAAAATAAAAAGTTTAAAGAGTTTATATTTCAAAATTCTGACTTTATTCTTGCAATTCCAAGATTATATCTTACAATTCTGATAGGAAAAATCAACTCGTCATTCACTCTTTTCCCCTCAGAATTATGATGGTTAAGGATTAAAATAAAATGGTTTGTTTGTATTTGAGTTTACTGCCATATCAGTTTAAAAGGCTGTTTCATGGTAGATACAGATAATAAATGAACATTCAATACAATTCAGCTTGAATAATACTACATTGTAAAAAAAACTGAGTGTGATTTTAACTGTAAAATATTGTAAAAATGCTATGGGGGGAAAAAAACTGTTAATAGGTTTACAGTAAGTTCCTGTATTATATAAAGGCAAAAACTGTAGAAGATACATTTAGACATATCATGTAAGTTTACAGTAAGTAACAGTCTATGGAAGTCAATAAAAAAATGAAAAGGGTAAATTTGAGTTTATATTTCAAAATTCTGACTTTACTCATGCAATTCCAAGATTATATACTATTTTCCCCTCAGAATCATGAGTCTATAGCCCACCTTTCTGTTTCTATGTACTATGGTGGCTGTCAGTATATGTTAAATGTACAAAAAAGTGTGCGTTGTTGAATTTACTGGTTTACATTCAAATTTTCCTGTTTGTATATTACAGATTTATACTGTAAAATTTACAGTTTGTTCTGTGAATGTGTGTACAGTTTTTTTATTCTGGCAACCACAGCTACCAAAATTATTTTGTAAAAACGACTGATTTTTTTTTAACAGTTTAAAAGAAAAGATAAAAATACTAAATACTAAAATAAAATAAACAAAATGTAATAAAACCAAAAATAAAATACAATAAACAATTTATAAAATAGAATGAAACAATAAAGCTAAAATAATTTAGAATAAAACACAGCATAAAAAAACCTATACAAAAAAACAACAACAACAATTTCTGTGTTTGCAGACAGTGATGATGTTTTTTGTGTGGGCGGAGCCTATCTGGTGGCAGAAAATGAGTTTTTAAGTAGCAGTCTATGGAAGCCATGGAATTAAATAATAAAAAAGGTAAATTTGAGTTTATATTTCAAAATTCTGACTTTATTCTCGCAATTCTGAGATTATCTCTCACAATTTTGATAAGAAAAACCAACTTATCATTCTCTCTTTTCCTCTCGGCTCAGAATCATGAGTTTATAGCCTACAATTCTGGCTTTTTTCCTCAGAATTGACAAACTTGCTATTGTTGAGTTAAATCAAGTTAAAACAGTCCGAACTAGGAGTTATAAACTTGCATTTACAAGAAAAAAATTCTGAATTGTGAGATAAAATAGGTATGTTATTTAAAATATTACAAGTTTAAATGTAATGCTGTAACTGTAGGGCTAATACAATATGCCCCTTATGAAGTGCATATGTGAATATTATGTAGACCTATTGTTTAAATCACACTTATGCTTTAAAAGTAGAGAAATCGCAGCAGGTTGCATCCATAGTCTGTCTGTTTAAACGTCTGTTTAATTTCCAATTTCATGTTTGATGACAGTATTCTATAAAAATGATCTGCATTCCTATTCTGGCATCCAAAGGCGCAACAATAATTTTTTTTTCTCTCTTATTCTACGGATTTTACCAGTTTCCCTACACTTGTTACCAGTGTTTTTCCGCCACCACAATGCGCGAGCAGCTGCAAGTCATTTAACTGTGAATTCTACTCCAAATTGGTCTAAATAAACAAACAAGTCAATAAATCAAATGTTTACTCACCCAAATGTTGTTCCAAACCTGTAGGTATGGACTGTATGCATCACAGAAATGACATTCCCCATTCACTTTCAATATACAGACACGGACGGCCGGGATATTCTTCAAAAATTCATCTTTCGTGTTCCTTGAAAACAACACCAACACAAGTTTAGAAAAGCATGCATTCTTGCTTTAAGTGCTCAGTTCGCATAGAGTTTGGTAATTTAGAGGTTTGTGAATTGTGTTAGGCAAAAGCCGAGGATATTTATTAATGAACACAATAAAGTAAAGTGCCAAGCAGTGATTTGCTGAAGGATTGTCTGGACAGCAGTATGAGTGGCATAATAAAGGCCATTTCTCCAGCTGGGTATAAAATAAGAAAAATACATCACCCATATTCCACCCAGCAGCACGGCACCGGAAAGGCGCCCACTCTATGCCGCAAATGCAAAGATGGCAGAAGGGTGATAAATTTCAGCAATGCCTTGAGTACTATAGACTAATCCGTGCGAGCAATCACGGGAATAATTGATAAACCAGATAAGATTTAATGTTCCCGGCCGTCACCGTGGGACCGGGAACCTCTGACACTTTGATGTGTACGGTGCGCGCGCGTGGGGATGGAGTGTGCGCGTGACTGATGGATCCGTGTTTGGGCGAATGACAGCGGCGGTGCTAAAGCGAGCTGTTTAATTAACCCTACGGCGAACGGCTTGTCACAAACGCCCATTTCTTCCTGACTGAGACCTCAGCAGATCTCAGGGAAAGGCAGGGATGAAGAGGAGGAGGGGAAAATAGTAATAATGTGGATCCACAGCGCAAGATTGCTTTTTTTATTCTATTTTATGGGTCAGTGATCTGCATTCATTACAGGGACGTGAAGACATTCGGTCGTAAGACTAATGCCTCCTTCCTCCGGACCGAGAGTAGTTTGGAGATTAATACGTGACACGTTAATACGTGACGTCTTAATCAAGGTGGATTTTAAATCGTAAATAAACCGGAGGCTTTCATTTAGCGAAAATTATGCTGCTTTTTCCATTAGATCAATTGAATTATAATCAATTAAAACCATGATTGTTCCTTCAGCTTTGATCTATTCCTCTCCTGGCATTTCAATAAAGACGACACTTAGTCAGGCACCAGCAAAGCGTTTGTGATTTTAGCACAGGACAGTGAAGGCGTAGATTAGCTCAGGGAAAGTTCAAGCAGAAACCTTAAATCAAGGTTGAGTTTAACCCCCATTCATCTTGCATATTGATGGCCACATTCCCTCCCTCCTCTCTTGTCTTCCATAGGGATAATGCATTCTCCAGCCTGGAATTCTATCAGAGCGGTCTGCTTCGTCAGTTAAATCAATAGCCAGCGTATGGCGGCGGGTCAGCAGTCACGTTCTGCACTGCGTCTTCAGGCGGCAGGCTGATGGTTTGAGTGTAGGAAATTTGCTTAAAGCCCACACCAATTAACTTCAGGATGATGAATGCTAGGGGTGGGCAGGGAAGGGCCGAGGGGTTCTGCCTCTTTTTTTGTGTGCGCGAGAGTGTGAGAGTCTCAGCTGCTTTGGTGAAGAATGGGGAGAAGGAGTGGGAGGGGCCACTTTCAAACAGATAAAACTGGGCGCCGTGGGTCTGGGTCAGCCCACCCCCTAATGATTATGTCAATCTGTGTAAGTGAGCCAACATTGGAGCTGTCAGGACATAATCAGTCAAAGCTGGATTTGTAAAAGACGCTGGGGAGACGCACAAGGCTGGGCACAAGACATTTGCATGGGGAATTGCCCTAATCTGCAGAGAGGAGGCGGCGCAGGGGTCAGACTCTTTTGTTGAGCTTGACAGTCAGCCCTGTTGAAATGAAGTGAGCAGCGTGTGTCTCCTCATCACAGAGTTCATAAAGAGAGCGCGGATCTGCTGGAGGAGGGATGCCAAACAATAGTGAGAAATCAGCACCAGGTTCGCACAATATGGAGACTATTGATCAAGCCCTTCAAAGGAAGGAAGGCTTCATAAAACACTTCATTTCCAGCTATCTACAAAGGAACAACAACAAAAACACTTGAAGACTGAATTATTATTTACTAACCATTAGGAAATGAACTATCCCTGAACAATTCTAAATCCTTTAAAGAACCATTAAATCTATGATTATGCCATTAAGAATGTATATAAAATAAGAAATGTTTCTTGAGCACTAGATTTTTCTAGCATCATGTGTCAGTGAAGACTAGATGGGTGCTGAAAAATCAGCTTTGTAATTATAGTAATAAATAGCATTTTAAAACATATTCAAATAGAAAAGTTATTTTAAATTGCAATAATATTTCACAATGTTACTATTTTTACTGTAGTTTTGAGCAAATAAATGTATGATTTAAGGCTTGTAAAAAAATGTTATTATTTAATTTAATATATATATATATATATATATATATATATATATATATATATATATAATTAGTTTTGGTTGTTTACACAATATTTATACACTGCCATTCAAAAGTTCGAGATCAGTAACATTTTAAATGTTTTTAAAATAAGTTTCTTATGCTCAAAGTTCTATTTACTTGATCACAAATACAGAGAAAAAAAATAATATTATAATATATATTATGAAATATTATTGCAATTTAAAATAACAGTTTTCTGTTATAATTTACTTTAAAATATAATTTAATTCTGTGATGCAAAGCTGAATTTTCATCAGTCATTGCTGCTTAATATTTTTTGAAACCTGTGATACTTTTTTCAGGATTCTTTGATGAATAAAAAGTTAAAAATAATAGCTTTATAACAATAAATATATAACAATATACATCTTTATTATCACTTTTTATCAATTCACATCTTTGCTGAATAAAAGTATTAATTTCCTTTTTAAAAATAGAAATACAATAAAAATGTACCGAAACCAAACTTTGAGCGGTAATGTATATTGTTACAAAAGATTTCTATTTTGAAAAAATACTGTTATTTTTAACGTTTTATTAATCCTTAAAAAAGTATCACAGGTTCCAAAACATATTAAGCAGCACAACTGTTTCCAACATTGTAATAAATCAGAATGATTTCGGAAAGATTGTATGACACTGAAGACTGGAGAAATAATGATGCTGAAAATTCAGCTTTGCATCACATGAATAAATTCTATTTTAAAAGTATATTAAAATAGAAAGCCACTATTTTAAATTGCAATAATATTTCACAATATTACTGTTTTTTTATTTGTAATCAACACAGCCTTAATTAGCAGAAAAGACTTCTTTAAAAGCATTAAAAATCTTACTGATCACAAACTTTTGAAAAGTAGTGTATACATATCTTGTAAACAACCCTAAGTAATTTCTCTGATTGACAAATCCTAAATACATGATAATCAGTTAAAACAATTCCTTTGTAAATTCAGCTCCATTTTTTGTTTTCTCTGAATAAGAAGTGATCCTAGATTCATTATTCAACTACTACATCAAAAGTTCTGACCTTTAAAACACTGCACAACATCCTCTATATACAAAAACATCTATATTCTTCAACAAAAACAAAACAACAGCTATACGACTTGGATTCTGACCCCACAGATAACACACATAACGAAAGGTCAAAGCACTTCCTGAGATGCCGACTTGGTAAGTGACAGCTCAAAGAGTTTTTGAGAAGCTGGAGTGGAGACAAGAACATTTAAAGTGTCACATGGCTGTGAGGAAGATGAACGTCATCATGGGGAGCAACAGCTGCTACACTTTGAACAGTCAGGGACCAGATGTCACCCAAATACCACAATCTATTCACTATACTGAGCACAACCATAAAGGGAGATATGTTTGTATGTTTATGACTGAACAGCTCACAACTTCTAAGGTGTGCAACAGCAATACAGAATGTAAATATCACATTATTAAACTACAGCCAGTGAACCAGAGAAGTCCAAAGCTTCCTCATGCAAACCTTCCTCCACTAATTAGTTTTCTTGCTAAAATGCTCAAATAGCACACTTAGTTCTCAGTGCTTCAATGAAATAAGAAGCCCTTCGCATACGGATATAAACATCTGTGCATCCAAATACAATCAGTGGTAGCGTGTTTTGGTGACAGTTGTTGACACCCGAATTCCCGAGACATTTACACATAAAGTACTTCAGAAACACAGCTGTTCAGCTTTCAGCAGGAAAAAAATACCATAAATGCACTATTACTCAGGAGAGGAGCGTATATTTGTTATACTGCAAAGATTAAATCATGCTGCTACACCTAAAATCATGCATTAGTGACATAAGAATTAAAGCTGATTATTGTGTTGCCATTTTTAAACATCCTAATTTCAACAAAAAACATTGCTTTGTGTTTAAATGACCTTAAACGCAGAACAAGACGTGTAAAGAAAAGCTTTATATGTTCAAAATTATCCTCATGCTTTAAAGGACTAAAAAGTCCCATGAAGCTTCCTCCGTTTCCACACTGCAAGAGCTCCCGCTGTGACAACAGCCTGTGATATCTCATTTAAGATCATTTACATGGAGACATCGTTCACTCCCCCTTTAGACAAAGCTTATCCATCGTTATAAATCAGCTCAACGTCAGACCAAAAAAAGCACAGGTCAGCAGTTTTGTTCCCTTCAGTCTCTCTCTCTCTTCCCTTCAACAATCTGCCTTCAGCTCTTTAATATGTTTTTTTTTTTTTCTGCAAGGATAAGTATGCCCTCTATTTAACAAGCTTTGCAGCTACCTTTGGTATAGACTTTCTCATAAAATGAGAAAATTCATCTAATCAATCCCTTTTAGTATGTTATCTGTTTCTCCTGACAACTTAAGTCCCTATTGATTTGCCATTACTATGTTGGATAATCTCTTGTCAAGGGAACATTATAAAAATTAAGCCATTTTCAGTCTTCATACCCCTTACAGACAGGGTCGATTCTCTTTATTTGTTTTATATATATACTGAAAATATACAGAAACCGACCCTGCTTAGACCAATTTGCCTAATAAATCACATTCAGCTGATGTATATACTGTACAGACTTATTACTGTGTTCCTGTAACTCAACTAGAGCATGAGGTTAAAAACAACAAGGTGACAGGGTTATTTTCCCAGTGAGCACATCACAATAAAATGCACCGTTTAAATACGCTCCAAGTTGCTTCAGATAAAATCACCCAGTAAATGTAAAAGAGAACTCCACTTCCAGAACAAAAATTAACAGATAATCTACTCACCCCCTTGTCATCCAAGATGTTCATGTCTTTCTTTCATCAGCTGTAAAGAAATTATGTTTTTTGAGGGAAACATTTCATGATTTTTCTCCATATAATGGACTGATATGGTGCCCCGATTTTGAACTTCCAAAATGCAGTTTAAATGCGGTTTCAACGATCCCAAATGCGGTTGTAAACGATCCCAACTGAGGAAGAAGGTCTTATTTAGTGAAACGATCAGTTATTTTCATTAAAAAAATACAATTTAAATATTTTTTAATCTCAAACGCTCGTGTTGTCTTGGTCTCGCTGAACTCTGTGTATTCTGACTCAAGACAGTAAGGGTATGCCGAAAACCTCCCATCGTATTTTCTCCCTCAACTTTAAAAATCATTTCAAAATCATCGTACATCACTGCAGACGTACCGACACAGTCTTTGCAAAGTGAACATGCAAAGGAGATCAAACACCCTTAACAAAAAAGGTAAAACAGCGATATAGGACGATTTTGAAGTTAAGGGAGAACATGAGATAAGAGTTTTTCGACTGTCATGAACTGGAAAAAAAGCGAGCGTTTGACATTAAAAAGTATATAAACTGTATTATTTTTATGAAAATAACCAATCGTTTCACTAGATAAGACCCTTCTTTCTCAGCTGGGATCGTTTACAACCGCATTTTGGATCGTTTGAAGCCGCATTTAAACTGCATTTTGGAAGTTCAAAATCGGGGCACCATATCAGTCCATTATATGGAGAAAAATCATGAAATGTTTTCCTCAAAAAACACAATTTCTTTACGACTGAAGAAATAAAGACACAAACATCTTGGATGACAAGGGGTGAGTACATTATCTGTAAATTTTTGTTCTGGAAGTGGACTTCTCCTTTAACAGAAAGATTTATTATGCTGCTATGGAACTAAATTAATTGATTATTTTATATTAATTAATTAATATTAATTAATGTTACTTTTTTTTTTTTTTTTTTGCTAGCTTCATTTTAGTTTTTAGTTTTAAATTCAACAAAAACAGCATCCAAGATGACAAAACAGTTTAGTCTAATTATATATGAATTGTTTTCACAATATTTGTGTATAGTTATGTTTATCAGAGCATCGCATTGATAGTTTGGCAATATACTACTGACAAACTCTAGTAAAATCCATCATTAGTTGGTCTTGCGAGTTGCTGCCTAAGTAGAGTGTTCTCAAATTGGTCACTTATGAGTTTTCATTGAGTATGCTGCCTATATAGGTGGTATTTTAAGGCTTCATAAGCGCACTCATGGATTGAAGAGTGTTTTAAAAGCAACATATGTTCATTTGGACAAATTTTAAGACCAATAATGCATTGAAATAAGCACAGTGAAAGCAAAATAAACATCTAATATGGTGGACAATGCAAGAGGAATTAAAAAAAATTTTTTATGCTGAAAAATATTATTAAATAGTTCAATCTAACGATACATGAAGATTTTTTTTTCCTCAATATTTGTGTATTTGCATTGCATGTTGTTGCAACTTAGCATTAAAGTGAAATCGGTCTTCAGTTGGTTTTGCTGTTTTTTCAATCTGTTTATTTATTTATTTATTTATTTATGTTTTATCAGACTGAGGAGTCATATGGGTCATCTTTTTAATTAATAAATAAGCTTACCATTGTATGGTTTGTTAGGATATGACCATATTTGGATAGATACAATCATTTGAAAATATGGAATCTGAGGATGCAAAAAAAAAAAAACTAATTATTGAGAAAAGTTGTCCAAATGAAGTTTTGATATATTTATGGTTGGAAATTCACAAAATATCTTTATGGAACATGATCTTTACTTAATATCCTAATGGTTTTTGGCATAAAATAAAAATCTATCATTTTGACCCATACAATGTATTTTTGGCTGTTGCTACAAATATACCAGGGTCATATATTAGGAAGGGTATCATCATGTAGCCTAAAACATGAATATACCTAGACATATGGCTGCAACAAATTAAATATAATTTGCTTGTAGTTTCACCAATTTTTCATCTGTGGTGACACATTTATTTACACATACCTAAAACAATTTGAATAATAATTATTTAATAATATTAACAATTAAAATGGCATTATACTGGCAGGAAACTCGTAGAGGTGCAGCATCCTATTTTGTGGTCAGTGTAGTTTGAAACGTACATACACACCTACATTAATATGGAGCATGTGTAGTGGCCTGACCCTAACAACAGTTCCTCTCCTCTGTGTGTGGGTGCCTGGGGCTTCTTCTTCGGCCCCGAGGAGCCCCTTCATTAATCGGCCTCGTTCTGGGGGAGGTACTTAATGCACACACACGACAATCGGCGGGGCTGTAATTGCGTTGTCAGGGGCCAAAAAACAAGCCTGCTCCTCCAAACAGACATCTGGCAAGGAGGCAGAGAAAGCCATGTTGTTAGGAGAGGGAGAGCGAGGCAAGACAAATAAAATTACTGCTTGGGTTGTGAGATCGGTGGGAGCCCAGCCTGCCTAATCTCACCAATGGGAGAGCACGCCTGTTGTAACCCAATTACAGGAGCATAAGCAATTTGTTAGACACTTCACATAATGTAACAATTTCCCAATAAACTCTGACTTGTAATAACATTGCTGAGTGAGTGCATAAATTCTAAAGGAACGAAGGAGGGTTGGATGCGGCAGCTGCGGGCAGAGAGTTAGCAGCATCAGCAAGATCTCTCACATTTACACTACGACCTGCTTCCAGCCTTCGTGCCGTTCGGATAACAGGATTGGGTATCCTCAGCTTTTCAGCTGCATACTCACAGTAAAACACAGGGTCTCTGAGGAGTTGTGTATTCACACCCGATCAGCCAATCAAGTGCCATTCCAAATAGTACTGCAGGGAGCCTAATGCAGTGGGAAAGAAACTGTACTGATTAGGGAAAATGTGTAAATAAAGTAAACGTTACGCCTTAGACATTACACACAACCTTAGTACTACATGAAGACTAGAAGCTGAGGGACAAAGTTGACCTCAGTTACTCGCACAAAAAAACCCATTACAATGGCATTTATGATTATAGGGTTACACAAAAGTTGTATTCAGCTATAGTCAACTGTGACTAAATATACCGCATAATATGACAAATAATGTGATAAATATTCATTTAAATATAAAATAAATTATTTGTTATATGCTAAGGCTGTCAAATCGATTAATTATGATTAATCACAATATATATATTTATAAGATTCATAATATCTATAAATATTCATATTACAAACATTTCTTAAACATTTACATGTACACGTGTGTATTTATACATACATATAAATATATAATTTACACACATTATGTAAACAAACTTTTGTTTTGGATACGATTAATCGATTAATCCTATTGTATACACTTTATAGTAATTTACAGTACATTCACAAGTACTGTTCTAAAGTTTAGTGTGATGTTTTTGGAAAAAGTCTTCAATATACCACAATTATCTTGGATACAAGTAAAATGTAGTCAGAGCCAAAAGCCTCATGGACAGCACTCAAACAAATTAAGCTACAAATAACAACCAATTTTATCTATTTATTTATAAATATAAAGTTTATAATAAAGTTGTTATTGAAATATTCCGGAAAATCCGGAACCTGAGGGTGCAAAAAAAAAAAGAAATTGCAAAAAAATCTAAATACTGAGAAAATCGCCTTTAAAGATGTCCAAACAAAGTTCTTAGCAATGCATATTACTAATCAAAAATTAAGTTTTGATATATTTATGGTGGGACATTTACAAAATATCTTCATGGAACATGATCTTTACTTAATATTCTAATGATTTTGGCATAAAAAAAGAAAGAAAAAAGCGATTATTTTGACTTATACAATGTATTTTTGGCTATGGCTACAAATATACCCGTGTTACTTACAACTGCTTTTGTGGTCCAGGGTCACAAATGTGAATAATTACTTATTCACCACGTAAAGGGGCAGTAAAACCATCCATAATCATTTTACAACGTACTATAACCACTTCAAGTGCAACAGCATTCACAAACTTTTTTTTCCAAAAATCTACAGCTTTTCTGTCATGGTATGCTAGTAAAAAAATTGCACACAGGTTATTTTTAGCACATAAACAGAAATAGGACCATAAATGTTCAGGTTTCTGTTACATTTGCAAAATGTTTTACTTCCTCAATGTGATTTTAAATAAGAAATTGTGTTGTGTGTGGTAGATGTTATCTACTGAGAATTACCTGCAGTGTTTACATTTCGTCTTCAACAACCCCAGTTGTCCAAGACAATATTTAAAGGCCCTAGTCTAATGTGTACCTCCGGTACTTTTATTATAATAAAATAGATAAGCTCAAAAATATGATGTAAGTTTATAGTAGTACATCTTTATTGTAAGTTTTTTTTTAGTTTTTTAATTAAGATTGTTATTAGAACCAAGCATAAATAATTTTAGGACTTATTATGGCCTCCTTGGAAGTTTGCTGAGGCCCCCTAGTGGGCCCCGGCCCCCTAGCTGTGAACCACTGTACTAGAATTAAAGCAGACCAAGTAAAAGTTTGTTAAAACACTGTCAAAATATCTTGGTATATCACTGGTTAATAATATTCAGCTGTCCACACAACCTAAGTAACATCAGTGGAAAATGAAAGATGTCTTGGGTCAACATTTAAAAAAAAGTTTTGTTTTTCAGAATAAAATGCACAGATGAATTATGCTCAATAAGACCAGGTGCAATAATTGTCTATGTCCATAGGTTCATTTTGATTTCACGTTGACGTTTACATGGCATCTGTGAACTTGATATATTTTTTTCCCATAAAATTACAGTCTAGCTCCTGATGCCATTAGCTAAAAGCCCATGGTTCTGTGGGTGACATATGTACTGGCTGCAGCTCAACACAGTTTGGCACAAAGTAAGAGAGAAAGCAGGGAGGAGAGAGAGGCCATTCCCCTGTGAGTGAAAGCAAGCAGTCAAGGTCGGAGGAGATCAGGATGGGGTTAATGAAATGATGACAGCAGGGGTGAGGGGGAAAACTCCAGTGGTAATTTACAAGCCTCTCCCCTGTAGGGCTGAAGGTTACACTGGGCCCTGTCGGGGAAAAAAGCAGGAGAATGGGACAATGCGATGGATCTACACCATACTTCACACCCCACAGGCTGACACACAAATGCATTCCCACAAATAAATCAATCAAACAACTCAAATTAATGTAAGATACTCAGAAAAGAAACTGTTACTGTAACTATGATTGGAGACAATACTTTTGTGATTAATAAGGGCACTCATAAATTACAGACAGGCTCCTTTAACCATTTAAAGCTTACATATAAAATAATAAACTGACTATATTTTTTTAAAAGGAAGACTTTATGAATCTAGTTTATTATAGAGTTTATGAACTTAGACAAAATATTTTTTTTAAAAGTTTGCTTTTTTGTTGAGTATCATGTTTGATACATCAGTCTTTTATGGCTCATATACTATGAAAATATTAAGCTCATATTCTAGGTGGGGGGAAAAAACATTCAGTGTCCCAAAATAAGCAATTTGGTGCAGATGTTGTTATTTCTATGGCCAAAGAATAATTAAATTCTGATAGTCTGTAATGTAAATCAATGAGATCTATAGCAGTATATCAGACTACTTGCATAAAATAAATTTATGAATCAGTATCGTCAATGGTCACTGTATATCTTTAATAATATTTATTAATAAAATTAAGTCAAAAGTTTACATACACCTTGCAAAATCTTAAAAGTATTTTACCAAAATAAGAGGGACCATACGATCATAGAAATAACGATGCATTAAATATCTTATTCAGGTCAGTACTAAAAAAGTAACATGCAGTTTGACAATTATTTTGACAATAATTTTACAGATTCTGCGAGGTGTACGTCAACTTTTGACTTCAGCTGCAAATGCTTAGTTTATGATCAAAGCTCTGTAGTTTTAATTGTGTGGCGAATCCAATACAATGATTTAGAGATGTACAAATAATACTAATAATAAAAGATATTCTTACGTTTACTTCAGTAAAGATTCAGTAAAGTTTTCACCGCAAAAAGACACTTGGACCCTTACCTGAAGTGGGATGATTTTAGAATTATACTAAAAGCCATTTTACTTGCTAAAAATGTAAACTATCAATCAGACACATTCAGGCTGAGGATTAAGTACAATGTGTTTTTCTGAAGAGTTTAGATCATTTAGAGGCCTCAAAAATGTGTGTATTAAAGGGGTCATCGGATGCCCATTTTCCACAAGTTTATATGATTCTTTAGGGTCTTTAGAGTCTATAATATACTTTGGTTAAAAATTCTCAACGGTAGTGTAAAACAACACCCTTTTTACCCTGCCAAAATCAGCTCTGCAAATATCATCTCATTCTGGTCGAGGCTGCTTTAAATGTTAATGAGCTCTGCTCGCCCCGCCCCTCTCTTCTGTCTGTGGAGTGACGAGCCTGTTTATTTTAGCCGCATTTAGCCGCGTTTAGCTGCTAAACTTGCTAACTAGCACATTATTAGTAAAGGCGATCGCAAAGATTCATAAAAAACCCTTATACTCACTTCTGCTGTAAGTGAAGCTGGATCATGAATGATTCGCGTGAACATAGACGGATATATGTAGATCGGGAGGCGCATTCCCTTCACAAACAAACGGAATCTACTGCATCTTCAGCGGCTCAGATGTCGGGAGTAAATGACGACCATTACGTTCATTTTTATATCCAGCAACACAACACCTCAATCGCTCAATTCTTGTCTAACTTACATCCCTTCTCTGGCAACGAAACAAAGAGGTTGGACTGTTACAGCTGATCTGAGGTAAAACGCTCATGTCAATCAACTATCGTGGGAGCGGCCTCTGTC
>JAHKKF010516155.1:8467-20998 GCA_019740295.1 Labeo calbasu
TTTTTTTCTTGCTATCGAGTTTATGTACAATGAATGTCTTTCCTGAGGTAAATGTGAATTTACGTGACAATCGTGCATTTTAGCCTCTTGACGTCTTTCTGTGGCTGAAAAACCACATTTATAAATTGTAGAGTTTGTAATAGAATTGACAGAATTTGAAAGCTGATACTTTATTTCTGATTAAAAAGTAAGCACAAAACTTACTGCGATTATTGGATGGCAGGAACGCGGCAAATGATGAGACGAATTAAAGACGTTAAGTATTTCCAAGCATTTATACTGTCCCAGCAAGATGTCGAATAGAAATATTAAGGAAATACTTTAAGACAGTTATATACTGTTATCAGCATGGTAAAGTAGATTCGTCTCTTGTTGTCTCTGAGAGAATTTGTGCCGTTTAATACAGTGTTAGCCGTAGTTTCTTTTTTACTTTCACTTTTATAACTCTTGCGCTAAGTTTGCTCATTGCTTGCGTGTGTTGCTTGACCCCTCCCTATAATAACTGTTTTTAGGCCACATTAGCCTACCCGAAAAGACCATAAAGACCATCTGCAATAAGTAATTAAAAATGAATCATGTCCGAGCAAATCGTGATTTTTTACTTTACGACTACCTTTGACTAGGCGTAAGATTTAGTCTCAGACGTAGCACTACGCTGAGATGGTGCAACGGGTATGAATTCTACGCACGACTTACAGCACATTTTACGTCCAGCCTAGTCTTACAACCGGGCGTACGCCCAGCTCGTGCAACCGGCCCCAGGACTGTCAATCAGTTATGGCAATGGGCGTTTCGTTTTCCCGACACGCACTGTACGCAGTAAACCAATCATAAAGGACTGCGCCATCTGACCAATCACAGCAGTGAGGGCTCACGGAAAGGAGGGGTTTAGAGAGACTGATTCTTTGAACTGCTTCGTACGAGTCGTTTATGAATTATTTAGAAATGAGGTAAAATTAAATCTATTTTTGGAGCAAACTAAAGTGTTTTTGACCTTGCATACATGGAAACCTGTTTTAGGAGACTCATAAAACAATATTAGCAACCTTTAAAATGGCATAATAGGACCACATTTAATGAATACTGGTTTTAAGTACTACAATCGGGTCCCCGGTGCATCTACCAACCCGAGAAAAAGAACAAACCAGTAACTTTGTGTTGGTAAGCCTTTTTCTGCTAGCATATGAAAAAAACAGCGTGTTAGATTTCGCTCCCACAATGACGTGGTAAGGGGATCTTATTATAGTATTACTGGCCCTTAATCTGCACGTTTTAATTTTGCAAGAGACATTGGTGAAAGCTCGAACAAAGCATGCCAACTGTTCTTGTTGATTGAACAGACGAGCACAGAACACTATTATAGTCCCAGCCTCAGGAGACAAGAAAACAGTGGATTTATTGGTTTATTTACTGTATATTACGCTGCTGCCACACAGATCTAATATAAACATGTGATTTCTTTCCCAGCTGTTTATCTTCACAGACATAACTGACTGGTTTTGTAACTCCTGTGTGTTTGTAACATAAACTTGTGTGTATTTGACAGTTTAAGCGCAATAAGACGTGACAGAGGACATAGTTTACTACTCGCAGCCGCTTTCTTCAGTAGCTCCTCACTGCAGAACACAAGATCCAGGGGGCGAGGTTGGATCCACATCTAGGGGGTGGAGATGGGTGGGTTTAGGGATCGGGGGTGGAGATGAGTAGGTTTAGGGATATGTAAGGTGGGGAGAGTTGAATCTGGATCACCTCGCTTTCTATGCGTGTGCTTCAGATGTGTGCGCTCAGAAAATCCAATATCAGAGGTATAAACTAATATGGCTTTGAAACACATGGTTTCAGTGCGATGGACATGATAACCAAACCCAAACAGATGTTTTTTGGCAGAGTATCTGAGATATGAGCTGTAAATGCACAGTCCTATTCTGGAAAAGGGGAAGGGAAGCAGCAGCTAATTTGCATTTAAAGAGCATGTTTCTGCTTCCACTCAAAATAGGCATTTTAAAAATTATATAATAAATGATCTGCGGGGTATTTTGAGCTGAAACTTCACAGACACATTCTGTGGACACCTGAGACTTATTACAAAAAAAAAAAATTGTAAAAAGGGCCGTAATAGGTCACCTTTGAAATTACAAATTTGTTTCTCATAATTTAGTCTTTATTTGAGTTTGTTCAATTGTGACTCTATATTTTGAAAATTTTGTGTATTTATCATAACTGAATCTTTATCAATAATGAGATGTATTTTTGTAAATTGTGACTTTTTATCATTCAGCTGCATCTTAATTGTTTTGTAATTGCAAAATTATATCAAAATTGCAAGTATTTCTTGTCTTTATTTGATAATTATTATTGTCATTGTAACTTTACATTGGATAATTTTGTTTATTTCTCATAACATGTCTTTATTTCTCATATATGACTTTTGAACATAATTGTAACTTCATGTAATACAATTTTGTCTGTTTCTTATAGATGAGACTTACTTTTGTTTATTTCTTGTAATTGCATTTATTTTATTTTTTTATCATTTTTTATAATTTAATTATAATTTAGTTATAATTAACTTTTTAAAAAAATGTATCTTTATGTCTCATAACTGTGACTTTCTCTAGCAATTACAACTTTATATCTTACAATCACCATTTAACAATTATAACTTTATTTGTTCTGGAATTGAGTTTTTATTTCTTATGAAGGTAACTTATTTCTGTAATTATGACTTAATGACACATAGTTGCATTTTTATTTCTACACTGTAAAAAACAATTTGTTGAGTCAACTTAAAATAATTTGTAACCTGGCTGCCTTAAAATTTTAAGTTTAGTCAACTCAAAAAAATATATTCAACTTTGAATGTTAAATTATACTAAGTGACAACTTAGATATTTGCGTTGAATCAACTTAAAATTTTAAGGCAGCTGGGTTACTTACCCATCTGTTAAATTTAGCAAACACAAATATCTAAGTTGTTACTTAGTACAACTTAACATTTCAAGTTGACCAAACTTATTTTAGCTGACTGAACTTAAAATTTTAAGGCAGCAGGGTAACAAATTATTTTAAGCTGACTCAACAAATTGTGTTTTTTTATTTTTTACAGTGTAGTAATCACTACATAATATTTCACAATTTCATGACTTCATGCACATTTTGTCTATTTCTCATAATCAAGTTTATTTCTCATAGATTAGACTTGCTGTCGTTTATTTCCTGTAATTGCATTTATTTTTTTCAATTTATTTTTGTTTTATGTCTCATAACTGTGACTTTCTCTAGTAATTGCAACTTTATTTCCTACAATTGTGATTCAACTTTATGTATTTATTTTTTAGTTTTATTTGAGTTTTTGTTTCTCATAAATGAAACATTTCTGTAATAACGAAAATTGCACAACTTCATGACTTTGTGTAGTACAATTTTCTCTATTTCTCATAATCGAGACTTTATTTTCACGAGACTTACTTTTGTTCATTTCTTGCAATTGCAAATGCATTTCTCTCAGTTGCAACCATTTCTCACAATTGCAGTTTCTTACAACTTGCCACATTAAATCTAATTTTAAAATCTAATTTTATCTCACTGATAATTGGTTTAGGCACCGTTTTAGGCTTTTCAATGCCGTATTTATAAAATCATATTAATTTAATGTGGGTTAACTTTAATGTGTACTGTAGTAAATCAGATTGTTTGTGATTCTTCCACACTGTGTTGTAGTGATACATTTCGAAAGATGTGCTCCTGGCCCCTTGAAATTTTAATACACTTCCTCTAGCGTGTTACCAGACACATTCCTCCATGCACACAGTTCATGTCAGCACTGGTGTTGCCTTTAAAATAATCCACATCAGTCGTCTGACAGGTGCAAGTTTACAGGCATAACCCCAATAAAACCTAACGATGCCAATTGTACCTTGTAAATCCAGACGACCGCAAAAAAACTCTCCAAATGTCAGTGCTTTTCATCTTTTTATAAGCATGTCTTCCTCAATGAACTAAACATTTCCACAATTTCAAAAGTGAAAACACATACAGCTGCTGATGCTAACCTGTTAAACCACGCGCTTAAATTTAGCTCAGCAAAAACCACAAAAGGCTCGTCTCTTAACCGTTTTGGAGGGGTGCACAGAGAGAGAGTGACATCTCTTCCGTCTCTGCTTTATCTTTATCTTTTTGTTTCCAAACTGAAGTGGATTTCAGGGGATGTTGAAAGAAACAAAGTGCTTTCTCTTCAGGCTTGGCTTGAGACTGCAGTTTGCTTGGTTCATTTCACACACAGCTCAAACTATACTCTATTTTTACCTCATGAAGGCAACAACAGTGCTTTCTGAACTCAGAGAGAGAGAAAAACCAACGCCTGGACCAGCATATAAAAGCCAAAAAACCTTCTTTTTACATAAATATTGTTGAAATTCCTGCTGTTTCTATCCATGACTCAGACTACATCCTCCACAAGAAAGCATCACACCAAACGGCTGGGTCAGGTACCTTTCACCTTCGTTTTTTTGTTCTTTCTTGGTTTAAAAGGCTGATTGTTTCACAACACCCCTTTTGAAACCCACAGCCTCAGGGAAGTGCATGTGCAGCTCAGAGTTTAGCAGCTAAGAAACACTCGCTCTGCTGTTGAATATCACGAATAGGCCATTACTGTCAGGAAAGCGTCCAGATCGGCAGCCTAAGAGCACTATGGTTTGAAATTAGCCCCTTGTGCATTAGTCATGAAATAGACATTGCTCTAAGCAGTCTCTAATTAGTTTCATTCTTTATTAAATCACTGACCCGAGAGATGTTGCTCTGTTACTGCTACTAAAAGAGAATCACAATGAGACGCGTGCAAATATGTAACATACTAATCATCTACTAATATATATGCGCAAGACCTGTCTGGCAGAGCTTGTTTTTAGTTCTTTTACAAATGGATATCGTAATTGCTTTTAATTAGGTAACTCGTTTAGCTAATTTCCAATTGCCAATATGCATTTTTGTTTTCTTTTTTTTCCGTTTGTGCCACGAAATGGAATTTAATCAAGTGTTTCATATTCCAAATTATTCCCTGAGGACCTACGCATGCTTAGCTGCAAACTAAAGTGTTGAATGCTTAAAATAACTCATTTTAAATGGTACATTTGCTGTCGGCAGTCTCAAACCGTGACTTTTTTTAATGCCCGAGCAGAGTCGAGAGTAACAGGTGGCCATCGTCCAGCGTGGTTCACAAACTGCTTGGTTCAGGAAGAAACAGTAGAGATGGTGAAGCATTTTTATGACTTTTGGTCATTTGGTCCAAAATTGTTGAGGATGAGAGCAGGTCATGCAACATTTTATGCTGGCATATCTGCCTAATTTTATGCCTAATTAATGATTTTTCATAAAATTACGGTTGAACCGCTGATGTCACATGGACTATTTTAACAATGTCCTTACTACCTTTCTGGGCCTTGAACGTGGTAGTTGTGTTGCTGTCTATGCAGGGTCAGAAAGCTCTTGGATTTCATCAAAAATATCTTAATTTGTGTTCCGAGTATGAACGAATGCTTCATGGGTTTGGAATGAGATATGGGTGAGTAATTAATGACAGAATTTTCATTTTCAGGTCCACTATCGTTTTAATTGCATTTAGCGTCTTTTAGCAACCTGAACAGACCTGTGACGCACCATTTGAGAACCACTGAAACAGACTAAATGTAGCATGCACAAGCCATTCTAATACTTCTCAGCATGTTTAAATGACCTACAAATTAGCACGTATGCAATATATAGAGGAATGCATTTAGAATGGTCCCGTGATTTTCTACCAGGCAACACTTCTGTGCTTCTTTCAGCTGCTATACAATGAGCTTCTTATAAGAGCAGAAAGCAGCCCTATCTAATCACCCCCTATTGGATTAAACCCGAGAGAGAGCCCAGCTTTATTCTTCAAACAGATTTTCTTTCCGCAGTCTAATAACGAGAGGCATAGGTAGTGATTCGGAGAAGATAAGAAACCAATAAATCATGTATATCACTCAACTGTTGTTTCCAAAAGATTGTCCTTAGAAGGAACCCAGGCGTGAATGTACTGTAGCTGATCTGTGCTGTAACCTAAGTATGTTTTAAACGGTTAGTTCACCCAAAAATGAAAATTCTGTCATTAATTACGCAATCTCATGTCGTTCCAATCCTGTAAGATCTTTGTTCATCTTCAGAACACAAATTAAGGTATTTTTGATGAAATCTGAGAGCTTTCTGACCCTGCAAAAACAGCAAAGGTCTTGCTCTCGATAATGGTGGAGGACAGTCCATAAAAAGAAGAAATTGTTGAATTAAGTCGTTATTTTTGTTTTCTTTGAGGACAAAAAGTATTCTCATACCTTCATAACATTACGGTTGAAACACTGATGTCGCAGGGACTATTTTATCGATGTCTTTACTACCTTTCTGGGCTTTGAACGTTTCAGTTGCATTGCTGTCTATGAAAGCTCTTGGATTTCATCAATTTCAAAAAATATCTTAATTTGTGTTCTGAAGATAAACAAAGGTCTTACTAGTGATGGGAAGTTCAGATCATTTTACAGACTCTGACCTTTGAGTCTCGTTCAGCAGAATGAATGAATCTTTTCGAGTCATTTCGTTCATTTTCGCAAAATATAATAAAAATGTTACGTGTTACTTCCCTAACACATCTACTGGTTACACAAACGTTGATCACACTACAAACAAGACAAAACTATAATGCTATAAGACACAGAAAAGATTTATTAATTGTTTACCTGGGTGTTTAGTCTATGATAAGCTCACCTCACCTCTTTTCTGACAAGTTTTCGGGTTCGAGTCGTTCGTTCATCACGTGACAGCCCTATAAGCTTAACCTGTGCAGTGTGAGCCGGAAAAGAATTGATTAGTTCATCTCTCGAATCTTCGGGTTCGAGTCGTTCGTTCAACACTTGACAGCCCCATAAGATGAACGAACGACTCCAAAAACCCGAAGACTCGAAACAGGTGAACTAATTACAGTACAGAACCTAATAGGATGTTGAGACGACTCATTCGCCCCGAGTCGTTTACTGTATTTTTGATCAAATAAATGTGCTTGGTGAGCATAAGTATGGAAGCCAAGTTTTCCCACTGAACAAAAAATAAAAAAGTTGCTTTTTGTTCAGAATTGTGAGAAAGTCCAATACTTTGGAAAGAAAGGCTATTTTTTCTCAGAATTGTAAGTTTGGATGATGCAATTCTGAGAAAAAATAAAATAAAATACAAAATTGTAAGATAATACTTCACAATTACCTGTTTTTTTTTATTTTTATTAAGTGACATATACAGGCTTCCATACATGAGAAACCTTAAAAAAGTCTTATCAACCCCAAACTTTATAGTAGTGTAATTAGGTGGGTTTTTTTTTTTTGTTTGTTTGTTTGTTTGTTTTTTAACATTTACATTACATTTAGTCATTTAGCAGACACTTATCAAAAGCCACTTACAAATGAGGACAATTGAAGCAATCATAACAAAGAAAAGAGCAATAATATTTAGTTTTATAATTTGTGTTTATCACACACTTTTGAAAATAAAGGTTAAAAATAAAGGTTCTTTACTGGCATTCAAGGTTCCATGAAAAACCTTGAACATCCATGCAACCTTTTAAATGCAGACAAGATTCTTGTAGTGGAAGAAGGTTCTTTAGAATTTTAAAATGTTCTTCAAAACGGTTCTTTTAAGAACTGTTCACTGAAAATTTTTTTGGCTACTTGAATTGAGATTTTCTTTTTTAAACAGGATATTCAATTAAAAAACATGAAGGATTTGATTTTATCCACTGGGATTTGGCTGGATTGTGAAAGTGATCTCCAAGATCAGGAATGTGCATATTAAAACATTAAACAGAAGCCATTTTGATTCCATGTTGCCTTGAAATAATATTTTAGGATTCTGACAGGTGTTGAAAGCTTCTGATAGCTCCATACTAAGGTCAGGGGACTTTGAGAAGAGCATATGCTTCCTCCATCAACGGTCACGGCACTTCCTCTCCCAGGCCTGCATGGGAAAGGCTGTCATCTCTGAGCTGCCATTACATGCACTTCAGGGGCCTGATGTATAAATAACCCCACAGTCCTCCATCCCTCCCAACACATTTTCTCATTCTCTCAGACTAATGCTCCTAACATGACCTAATCAAAATCAGTCAACATGATCAGACCGCTGGCAAAACCTCCCCCCTCAGAGGTGCTGTTTCCTCCCACTAATGGCTGATAATGTGCTGTGGGGGGTCATACGCAATCTGACACATAAAAACACATAATGTGTATCTAGAGGAGGCTGTCCGCTGGGGCTCTTCACGAAGAAGATAACATTTCAGCTTGCTGGCTCCGCCAATGAGTCTAACACACAGTCAAGTGTCTGAACGGCTTCCCAGTAAGTGTTTACAGTGTGAGAGCTCTGTTAGCATTGTAAAACAGACTGCACATGCTCACAGCCCCTGACAGTTTTTAATGTCTAAAACAATACGTGCCAAAACTACTGTCACCCCTCATCAGTGCCACTGAATCATCAGACTATTGTGGAAGCTCTAGTTTCTGAACTATAGATAGGTTTGCCATACAACAGATTTGTCACATTGGACAAAAGAAAGTTCTGTGAGTGGAGTCACATTCATCTGTGAATGGTAATGTTGTATTTGAAAGGCTGCTCTCAAATGACTGACTCACGTCAGAAATATTCACAATAGTGGAAAAATAGTTCCAGCTACATCGTACACTTACAAAACGTCACTACGCAACTGTAGATTCACTTTTTAGCTGTGCTTTATTACGCAAAACCTGCCATTTCAAATCCTGGGTAGCTGACAGGACGTTTTTATGTGGTTGCTGGGGAGTTATGCAGTTGCTAGGGTGTTCTAGGTTGTTGCCAAGAAATTATGCAGTTGCTAGGGTGTTCTAGGTGGTTGCCAGGGAGTTATGTGGTTGCTAGGGTGTTCTAGATGGTTGCCAGAGAGTTATGCTGTTGCTAGGGTGTTCTAGGTGGTTGTCAGGGAGTTATGCGGTTGCTAGGGTGTTCTAAATGGTTGCCAGAGAGTTATGCTGTTGCTAGGGTGTTCTAGGTGGTTGTCAGGGAGTTATGCGGTTGCTAGGGTGTTCTAGATGGTTGCCAGAGAGTTATGCTGTTGCTAGGGTGTTCTAGGTGGTTGTCAGGGAGATATGTGGTTACTAGGGTGTTCTAGGTGGTTGCCAGGAAGTTATGCAGTTGCTAGGGTGTTCTAGGTGGTTGCCAGGGAGTTATGCGGTTGCTAGGGTGTTCTAGATGGTTGCCAGAGAGTTATGCTGTTGCTAGGGTGTTCTAGGTGGTTGTCAGGGAGATATGTGGTTACTAGGGTGTTCTAGGTGGTTGTCAGGGAGTTATGTGGTTGCTAGGGTGTTCTAGGTGGTTGCCAGGGAGTTAAGCAGTTGCTACAGTGTTCTAGGTGGTTGCCAGGGAATTATGCAGTTGCTAGGGTGATCTAGGTTGTTGCCAGTGAGTTATGCAGTTGCTAGGGCTTTCTAGGTTGTTGCCAGGGAGTTATGTGTTTGCTAGGTGTTCTAGATGGTTGCCAGAGAGTTATGCTGTTGCTAGGGTGTTCTAAGTGGTTGCCAGAGAGGTATGTGGTTGCTAGGGTGTGCTGAATGGTTGGCAGGGTGCTGCTATCCTATGCTACAAAGGTGCTCTGGGTTGTTTCTACTGTATGTAATTGCTAGGGTGTTCTGCTACATAGTTTCTAGAGTGTGCTTGGTGGTTGCTGTAAAGTTGCTATGCACTTACTATGCTATTCTGAGTGGCTTTCAGGCAGTTATGTGGTTGCTAGGGTGTTCTGAGTGATTTCTATGGGGTTGCTAGAGTGCTAAAGAGTTGCTATGCGGTTACTATGGTATTCCTGTGGCTGCTAGGGTCTTCTAAATGGTTACTGTGTAATTGCTAGGGTGTTCTGTGAGTGGTTACCAGAGAGTTGCTAACACTCAAGTCTCCCTATCTATCATATTCTGACTCGGGTCTCTTACTTACTGCTAATCCATGAGATTTTTTTCAGTTTTATTATCCACCAGCCAAAATCTTAAATTTGATCACTAACAGCACTAACATTTTCTCAGAAAGCTGTATGATTTGTGGTATCGCGTCCAGAGCCAAAACAGTGCTAGACAAGTTTTGAACAGGAAATATAAATGTAATATTTACTGTTAGGAGTTCTAAATCTATAACCTGCATATAAGCAACAGAAACAGTGACACTTGCCTATTTGTAGCGGTAGTGGATGATCTCAGCTTGCCACAAAAGTCATTTGATAAACTAGCCAATTAAAAGTACATGAGCAATGGAGCTAGGATCTAATTTAGAGAATCCTGTATCAGATTCATAGCCTGCCTCAACACAGCCGCACAATACAGATATTTCAGACAGCAGCCAGCCATATATCAGACACAGAGGAAGTTAAACCCCTCACACTTCTTTTCACACATGTGTTGTGTGTTCCTCAGTGTGTGGTGGTTATTTACATTTGTGTTGCATTAATGCAGCTTGCTTGGTTTTCTCATTAAGGCCTGTGTGTTAAACAGCAGACTTGGAGAGGGCACTTAGACAGGTTTGTCCTGGAAGTCTGACCCCATCAGACTTATGCGGAGGGGCCCCTCTCCTCCGGCCCTGTTTGGGGTGCCTGTTTTATAAATGGAGCCACAGGGTGCTGATATTTTACAAGCTGCTTTGATAGAGGGCTGTATTGTCTGAAGTGGAGCAGGTGATTTGCATTTGAAACAGCTCTCACTCTTACACACACACACTCTCTTACTGTGCGTCCATGGCCCCGGGCTAATGTTCCCTTTCCGTAGAGACCAAGACCCGTGCACCTGTAGATCACACACACACACACATACATAGGAAACATGGAGAAAATTACAAAAATGGACACTAGCAGCAACATACAATACCACGTTCACACCAAATATGTGTACACATACACAAAAATACACATACAGCTGTAGGTTACACATAAGCATTCTGGTCAGCAGCACGGCTCTACAGATTTAATGATCCGCGACTGGACATCTGTGTGTGTGTGTGATGTGGAAGAAGTGGAAACCTTGTTCCAATTATTGGCGTCATGTGATAAAAAGCACAAAATGGCCTCTAGCGTCAGGGTTTCAGATGTCTGAGAGTCTCTCCACATCGAATAAAAGCAGAGCGCCTGAACACTCACATGATCAATACAACAAGATAATAAGAATGTCATTAGCAAAATGCCTGCTGATATCGAACAAGAACATCCAGAAGAGAAATTGCATTATGCTAATGGTTCATGAGGCATACATATGCATGACAGAAACGATTTTTAATAGCTTGTTTTCTTATGTTTTCTTCTCCTAATATGAGAAAGACACTGTTCAGGTACTATTCATAATACTACTATATTTTTGTCATTAAGATTTTATCAGCAAACAGGAAATACACTTCCTAGTACACTCTTCCCAATCTCCACCTGGAGAAACTTTACATTCATCATGTGCATTGCAAAGTGGCCCTGTTCTAATGTCCAAATAAAAGCATAATTTGAGTCACTGCATTCTGTTTTATAATTTTCACACTGACAGTAATGTAATTCAGCGACCGTCGCCGTGTGCCAGTTGTCTCTGTGCCAGGCGCTTTGGCACTCTGGGCTCTTAACCGTTTAGGGCATTGGCATTCGGCCTGCTCAGTCTCACTTCGAGACGTCTCTTCGTGCGACGACAGACTGAAACGCAGCCTGGCTCCTGAGACAAAGCTGTTTATTTCAAACACTTTTAGAAAAGGGTCTTTTTTCAAAGCACGAGAGCTGTATGGATTTCACTTGACCCACAGAAGAGATCTTTGCGTTT
The DNA here is from genome assembly GCA_019740295.1 of Labeo calbasu. Lineage (NCBI taxonomy): Eukaryota > Metazoa > Chordata > Actinopteri > Cypriniformes > Cyprinidae > Labeo > Labeo calbasu. Next base: position 20,320 of record JAHKKF010516155.1, read on the forward strand.
TCAATTTTCTCACTACATTTATCATAACCTTATACTCCATTCTGAAAAGTGGCATGGTCATATCTGGTAATTAGCTTCAGAAGCTAAGTCTAGATTTATCTGACCACTACAGCTATGTCCAAAAATGCCATCTTGTATATTACAGAAATAAAGCATTGATTATTTATCTACCGTTACATTTACTATGACTTAGCTAAAGCCCAAACTATAGTTTATTTTTTTGTGTTAGGGTACACACACACACACACACAAAAACATCCACACAGAAAGCTGCCTATCTGACAGTGTACGAGTACAGAATTGAGTTCTGTTTTGCTCCTTATCACACCTGAACAGACAAATACACACAACATTATGCTAAAATGTCAATTTTGGAGAGTATTCGCATAAACACCTTCATTTATGTCTTAAGCGGACGTAATGAGAATATCACATGCAGCAGTATATTGGATCAGTGGATTAGGTCTTAAAGTGACAGCGGCCTAATATACCTGCTGCTATTTGTGCCTTAAAACAGTAAAATATGAACAAAACTAAATTACATTTTAGTCAAAAGACTATGACTAAATCTAAAGTTGCTGTCAAAATTAATACTAACAAGTAGGGCTGTCACTAATGATTATTTTGGTAATCTCGGCTGATTATTCTGATGATTAATCGAGTAATCGTATATATATAT
>JAHKKF010516156.1:7295-65741 GCA_019740295.1 Labeo calbasu
TGTTCAAAGTTATTTATATTTATATGTTTACATTACTGCAGTGCATCTGTTCAAAGTTATATATATTTACATGTTTACATTACTGCAGTACAAATGTTCAACGTTATTTATATTTACGTTTACAGTACTGTATTAAAACTGTTCAATGTGTATTGTATTTAAAAGTTTACATTCCTGTAGTGCAGGCAACATTGTATAAAATATACATGTTTATATTATTTATTACCAGAATAAATCTAAAAGCATCAATCTCCAACAAATGTTATCTTGTCTTTAATCCTTTGCCCAAGCTTTCACTAATGGGCCATTCTGGTAATTACTATAATGTATAACTATATAATACTATATTGTATATTGTCGCTATAGAATGCGCTATGCGGAAGTAAATAGGCTGACCGAGATTCTACCGGAAATACGTCAGCAGCCTTCGTGCATAGAGTCTGTTCAATCGCAATGACTCATTTATTAACTGTGACTTACTGACACCTACTGGCGGTTGTAATTCCACATTTAAAGTACCTTTTCATTTTTAAAAAATAATTTTAATTATCAGCATTCAACGTTTTAGGGTTCAAATATTAAAACATTTTTCATGCATTTGTAACTGCAGGTTAACTAAGTGACTTTATTGATTAAACATAAGAATTTGACGCAAAAGAGCTTTGACACAATTTGAACACTGCCGACCAACCATCCCACTTGTACAACGACTGCCTACAACAATGAAGAAGTAAATATTACTGGTTACTGCTTCTAAGTAAAATTCTTTAAAATGAGATACTAGTAAAACTAGTAAATGTGGATATTCCAAATCATAGCAACTAAAGCATCTCAGCTGGAAAAACGCTGTCACCAAAGCGTACTCAAGCGCCACCAGCTGGTCGTTTTAAGAAGAGCAGCTGACATTTTTTCAACTGGTAAAAAACTCCTTGGTGGACACATATAATTAAATATTTATTGTTAGGCATATGGTCTATTAGTCTTTTTTGCATTTATGCAATATACTAGCCAAACCTGAGAAAGTAGACCAGAATATTCCACTGCGTTCCTGGACACACATTTTGCGTAGCTGTAATTCATAGGCACGGATTATGCTAATTGTGAATGAGAGTGCATGAGTGCCTTATTTATGATTGATTGGAATTCATTAACATACACGTTTAACTAACAAACCGGACGTTTACGAATCCGGAGGACAGTTTTTGGGAAGGTCTGTTTTACGCTCAAATTATTCAGAATTTACTCATATGTGATCCTGGACCACAAAACCAGTCATAAGGTTTTGATATATTTACAATAGGAATTTGCAAAATATCTTCATGGAACATGATCTTTACTTAATTTCCTAATGATTTTTGGCATAAAAGAAATATCGATAATTTTGACCCATACAGTGTATTTTTGGCTATTGCAACGAATATACCCCAGCAACTTAAGACTGGTTTTGTGGTCCAGGGTCACATATATTTATGCTTTTTTTTAAGTTTCATGAATGAGGCCCAGTGCTACGTATAAGTATAAGCTGGTAGATTCCACACTTTGCTTAAAACTGTTCTTACACACTCATTAAGCACACATCTGTGTGTACGTGCTGTTGATAAATGAGGCCCCTGGAATGTTTTTCTCGAAAAACTTAATTTCTTTTCAACTGAAAAAAAAAGACATGAACATCTTGGATGACATAGGAGTGAGTAAATTATAGGAAATTTTTATTCTGGACATGAACTATTCCTTTAACATGTGGAGTGGAGAATGTCATCCAAAGAAATTTACTACTAAGATTCTGGGTGTTTTGTTCTTTTTGGATCTTTACTGTGTGATGTTATTACAGAAGGACAAACATCTTTCCTGAAACACTCACATGTATAAAAAGCAACACAAGCAAAGATCTGCGAGATCCATAGAGCGTTTCCCCTCTAGAGACATGATTTGTGCTCTTAATTAGAGTCAAGTCATCCGAACAGCGTAGCATTATGAAACACCTCGCACACACTGCAGATCGCACAGTCTTCAATAATGCCAGCAGCTGCATAAGTGACGCGGCCATAAAGAAAGAGAAAGTGTTAGTCATCAGTAACCATTTCACATGTGTGTGCACTTCACAGTGAACGTTAACAACTTTCAGACCCTAATTAAATGGGAATTGATCTCAGGAGGGCAGGGGGAAGAGAAATCGAGCTGTGAGATGCATACTGTATGCGCCAAAATGGGACGATGTGTGTTTGAGCTTAACATTCACTAGAACCAATGACCTTTCGTACTAAATCACATACTCATACACATACTAGAAATTATATCAAACGTGACATTTAATCCTGCACCTTTAAAACAATACATCATATTTTCAGGCCGTACTATGCATGTCTGAAAGACTGAAGCTGAATATCCACATTTTTTGTACGCCCCATGATGCTTTGCATGATTTATGGGAGTAATTTCTGTTAAATTAAACAATTAGGAGAAGGTTTGCTCTATGAACGCAATAATACTCTCATTAACGTGTAGTGAAAACTGATAGAAAAAAATACATTTTAGAATAAAGTCATTATTTTTGTTTTCTTTGTGCATAAAAAGAATTTTTGTAGCTTAATAACATTACGGTTGAAACACTGTCACATGAACTATTTTAACACTGTCCTTACTACCTTTCTGGACCTTGAACGTGGTATTTGCATTGCAGTCTATGCAGGGTCAGAAAGCTTTTAGATTTCATCAAAAATGTCTTATTTGTGTTCTAAGGATAAACAAAGGTCTTACGGGTTTGGAACATCATGAGGGTGAGTAATTAATGACAGAATTTTCATTTTTGGGTGATCTATGCCTTTAAATCGCAGTAGATTCATAAGAAAATGTTGGATAACTTATAATAGCTCACATACACACACACTGACAGATGGAAGAATGACCAACACATTTCCGTGTCCATATGTTGAATAAAACCACCCTCACATTGAAGAAAAATGCTTACTGTGTATTCATTTCACAGCCCATTACTTGTTTGAAATGGAATAAACTGGAGGACCCTAACCTGCATCTGCTGGGGCCACCCGGTTTTCCCTCACTCTCTCTCTCTTTCAGGCCAGACCTCAACATCATTCCTGATCATTCTCTGAAGGTTATGAAGGAGACTGCGGGATATTTCTTTGAAGGAGATCGAAAGTTAACGCGTCAACGTGTGCAACCTGGTGTCTCACAGACACACGTTTCCTAATTCTCACTTTGTAAAACAAGGTGCGGATAGCACAGTTACCTAGGTCTCACTTTTTGGAGTGTGAATCTCTTCAGGAACTCCTGTTCTGCACGCCATTGATTTGATACACACACACCTACGCTTGCTTTTGGGTGTTTGTGTCAGTAAGTTCTTTGCTGTGTCCTCTGCCATGTACTTCTTATCAGATATTGGCTGACATTGCTGATGTTTGGCTGCGATTGGCCGTTCTCTGATCTTTGACTCAGATAAACAAGCACAAGCTGCTGATAAAGCAATTATTGGATTCTGACGCCATCATCTTCCTCACCTTCAATGAAACAGCAGCACAGTGTGCGTATTAACCTCGTTATGACAAAAAGTTTGTAATTTATTCAGAAATTAGTTTTTTTTTTTTACTTTTTTCCTTTATTTTATATTTAATGTACTACGGTTCAAAGTCTGGGGTCAATAGTTTTTTTTGTTCGTTTGTTTGTTTTTTAATTAAAGGGATAGGTCACCCAGAAATGATCATTTCTGTCATTAATTACTCACCCTCATGTCATTCCAAAGCTGTACGACCTTTGTTTATCTTCGGAACACAAATTAAGCTATTTTTGATGAAATCCAACAGCTTTCTGACCCTGCATAGACAGAAACGCAACTGCCATGTTCAAGGCCTAGAAAGGTAGTAAGGATATCATTAAAATAGTCCATGTGACATCAGTGGTTCAACTGTAATGTTATGAAGCTACAAGAATACTTTTTGTGTACAAAGACAACAAAACTAACTACTTTATGCATAACCCGGATTCACTGCGCCTTGTTTACAAGTAGAGGAATGCACATGCATGTGTTGTGCAGTGTTGCTAAGTCTTCAGTTTTCCTGGAAGAACTGAGTGACTTTAACACTGTTGCCGCAGGTTGTTTTTCATATCTTTAGGTTGAAACGCCCCCAATAAAGTGATATTTAGCCCCTGGAATGCTAAATTTACCAGAGGAACCCCGCCAAAAATTTTGCATTTTATCCCTATAATGCAATTTTTACCAGGGACTCCCCCTCGAAATGCAATTGGGCAGGTTTTGTTGTAAAAACCTGGCAATCCTGGCATCGTGGCACTCTAGTGCTATGGTTCTCAACTCCAGTCCTCAGGCCCACTGCTCTCCACATTTTGTATGTTTCTGAATCTGACACACTCGGTTCAGTTCATGGATCTTTCTCCTAATGGGCTAATGATCTGAATCAGGTGCGTTAAATGAGGGAGACATACAAAATGTGCAGAGCAGTGGGTCTCGAGGACTAGAGAACCACTGCTCTAGTGAATGCGCATCGAAGACACGGTAGAGAAGAAACTGTTGTTTTGTTTTCTTTGCACACAAAAAGTATTCTCATAGCTTTAAAAAATTACGGTTGAACCACTGATGTCACATGGACTATTTAAACAAATGTCCTTACTACATGATAGTTCCCTTACTGTTTTTGTAAGTAATCAAACAAGGAAGTAAAAATCAATATATGTATACATACTATGCCGAAGGGTGACCTCCAGTTGATGAGAACAGTGTGAAGTGTAGAACCGCCCAGCTGAAGGCCAAAGGGGAAGACGGAACACTGACCAAGCATGCGACCTCTTCAACATTCCAAATTCAATTACAGATCTCCAGGTGATTGAACACGACATCACGCCATTCCAGCCACAGATCCATAACATCCATATCAGCCCTGCGGAACAGATGGGGTTGGCTTTAGTAAAGTTGTCTGATGGCTGACAGGCAATCTTCAGATTGTGAGAAACAGCACTGTTTTGAGCTGTAAGTACAAGAGTTGGAATGCCGTCACTGGACCAGTTATATTGATCAACAAGAAGACTGGGAATGTCTGTTTCAGGGTAGCTGTATTGATTTTGTCTCGTCATTTGGTTTAGCTGATCAGTGCAATAGAGAACATGAATCAGTTATAATCTATTATATATCCGTTTTTGGCTTGTTCACTGTAATACCCCAAAACTTAACTCCAAAAAAAAAATCATCTCTTTGTTTCCCCCAAAGCTTCAGACACTTCTTTTCACAGCCTTTTTACTCAATTTTCAGCCATTGACAGATGATTCCATCCAATTTCCTATGTGTGAGGTAAAAAAGAAAAGAAGGGAAAGCGAGAGACGAGAGAAATGGAGAGAGAAAGAGAGAGAGAATGTGTTGGTGAGTAGGATGTGTACTGACCCATGTAGAGGGGGTGGCAAATTGCTTGAGACAGGACTTTATTCAGCACTGAAGATGTTATGCTTCCAAACTCACCTGTTACACTGTCATTCGGCTGGCGATTTATGCACCAGTTGGATTATTAATCTGTTAAAAAGCAATTTCACTGGACATTTCTAGGTGCTGTTATGATGGTTTATCACCCTAACAAACAACAAACAATTAAGTTGACGGTCAAAAAAAATGTGCATCTTATTTCATAGTCACTGGAAATGACCACTAACAGAAAATGCTTGTTTGATATGTTTGCAGACCCTGCTGAGAGTCAAAGAAAGTTGATCTAATCATGTCATTGCCATTTCATCAAACTAAAACTATTGACAAAATGTAAATATACACGTTCAAAGGTTTGGGGAAGGTACTTTTTTTTTTTTGATGATTTTGAAGATGTCTCATATTTTGACGACTCATATTATTGTTTTTGAACAGTAAGATTTTACAGTTTTTTTTAAAAGAAGTCTCTTCTGCTCACCAAGCCTGCATTTACTTGATCCAAAATACAGCAAAAGCAGTAATATTGTGATAGTTTTACTATTTAAAATAACTGCTTTCTATTAGAATTTCTATTTGACTGCTTTCTTTTTATTATTATTGTTATCAATATTTAAAACAGTGGAGTACATTTGTTCAGAATTCTTTGATGAATAAAAAAAAGCAAGAGATAAGCATTTATCCGAAATAAAAAGCTTTTGTAACATTATACAGTATAACATTCAAAAGCTTGGAGTCAGTATATTTTATTTATTTATTTATTTATTTTTTAATTATTAAAGTTAAAGGTGTTGATAAAGACATTTATAATGTTATGAAAGATTTCTATTTCAGATAAATGCTGTTTCAGATAAAATTCTACTCAGCTGTTTTCATCATCATAATAATGATAATAATATAAAAAAATAATAAATGTTTTTTGAGCAGCATATCAGAATATTTGAATGATTTCTGAAGTATCATGTGACTGGAGTAATGATACTAAAAATTCAGCTTTGAAATCATAGGAGTAAATTACATTTGAAAATATATTCAAATAGAAAACAGTTTTTTAAAATAGGAAAAAAAAATATTTTAAAATGTTACTGTTTTTGCTGAACTTTGGATGAAATAAATGCAGGCTTGATGAGCAGTAAAATCTCACTGTTCAAAAACTTTTGACTGGTAGTCTAGTGAATTTTCAGCAGTCATTACTCCAGTCTTCAGTTTCATGCGATCTTTCAATAATCATTCTAATATGCTGATTTGGTGCTCAAGAAAAATTTCATATTACTATGAATGTTGAAAACAGTTGTGCTGCTTAATATTTTTGTGGAAGTCGTTACACATTTTTTTTCTGGATTGTTTTACAAGTTCTGAAGGACACGTTTTGTATCATAACACATGCCAGTTCTGAATAATTTAATGAATTTTTGCTGAATAAAAATATTAATTTCTTTACAAAAATCTTACTCATCCCAACCAAATATGTTTCTCCAAGTAATAGAAAATGTCTTGGAAATGTACTTTTGCAATTGTGTTTGAAGCCATTAGTAATGCAGAAATTGCACACCTCACTTCTGAAGTACTTCAGTCTTAAGTGCCATATTCATAGAGATGTGGGAACTCACTGGTTTGTGGGTTTTGCTTTCCCCTGGGTGAAAAGCCACATCCTAAACCACCAGCTCATATTGTATCAGAACAGAACAAAGATAACGTCAGAGGAACAGTGCTGTGATTGCATATATATTTTTTGCAAACAACATGCTCAGGTTTGTGTGAGTTGTCCAAACCAATGGTTTAAACAAGAAATGTGACTCTCTGCGGTGGCCTCATATTTCTGGCTTGGAGGAGGGAGAGGAGTCACCCTGCCACGGTACACGGTATGTAATCAATCTCAAAAAGGAAATTATTTCTTGAAACCTTCCTCTATAAGCACATTTTTCTCTCTGTATTTTTCAAGCACTCTGATTGCAAAATCGCTAACGATACTAAAAAGCCTCAGTATAATGTAAGAGTGTGTATGAGAAGTGTAATGAAGGACATTTTTCTATTCCCAGTCACGTTCCCCTCAAACTTCACCAAATCTCTAAGTTTGCTGAAGCTGAAAAGGGTCAGCTGCACCATTCTTGTAACTCATGAGACATTCAGGTCTGCCCTTAAACACTTGAGCACACAAGTGTGACACATTGATCAATGGGCACGTCTCAAACAGAGACCAATCTATCTAAGTTAAAGCCACTTGCCAAACGGATGCCGTTTCAGCAGTAATACATCCCCCGTGGCAGACAGCCCTAACATTTGGACCTCACTTCCCGCTGCTAATACAGCCTACTGACATAAGTCACTCTTAAAAAATGAGCGAGACAGCAAGATGGAGAGAAAATGTGTTCCCTCCGTATAGAGGACAGAGGATATGCGAACTTGATGCTCATAAGGCATTATTGATAATGCACTAATGCAATAATGCATAAGGCATAAGGCATTACTCAAGAGACGTATTAGGAGGTGGGAAAAATTCACTGTAAAGAAGCAGTTTATTTAAAAGATTCATATTTAAAAGATTCAAAGGAAAGTTCAGTTTAAAAATTATGTTTTACTTACTTTTACTCATGTCATTCCAAAGCCGCATGACTTACTATCGTCTGAAACAAAAAAAGACATAATCCCCATGAAATCAAGGTTTTTTTGGCTTCGTATAGGTTATCTATAAGCTAGTGTGCTCCAAAACAATGACAAAATTTGTATTTACAAGATATAAGCATTCAAAACTTACAGTTTCTAACTTCCGCCAATATGGATCAACGACTTTGATGACATCACCCTGCACTTCAGCTTCTCATCAAACTTTCTGTCCAACCAATTGCTCTCTGAAATTCGAAGTGTCCCGTCCCTTCACAATATAAACAGACACTGAAGCTGCGTCTGAAATCGGTCAGTTGTTCACAGAATTTGTATTTTCTGTACAGTAAATCGCACATAGTGCACTATATAGGGGATAGGGAGCGATTCAGACAGTGTAAATTTGCATTCCGTTGGGGCAACGTTTGATATCTACACAGAATGCTATTTTATATATTGATAATGCAATATGAATGAGATGTCATACAATGTCAGATGCGGCTATACCCAGCTCAGTGGCTCTGGCCCAAGCTGCAATATAAACAAAACACTACTGGCTATTTAAAAAAGAGGGCGGGACTGCTGGATATGTCCCGCACTGTTTTAGTTGAAATGACGTCAACACATAGAATAATGCTGCGTGTTTCAAAGCACTTCAGAAGACCCCTTTAAAAAAAGAATTGTTGAGTCAATGAACTGAATTCGAGAATTGGATTAACAAATGAATCGTTCCTTTGAGTCAGTTATGTCCATTGAACTTTGTATATAAATAAATATAAAATATAAAAAATAAAAACAAAATGTTCATCCTGCTTATGTAGTACAGCTTCAGAAGATATGGAGAATAGTATCATATGAACTACTCTTATGATGTTTTGGTTAGTTGAGGCGATATGAGGTTTTGCAAATAACATAATGTTCGTTTTGGGGTGAAGCATTCTTTTTAAGATCTGTCATCTCTCTATGGACCCATGAAGTGATTTCAGAAAAAGAGCAGAGACTTATATCCACTGTACATCAACACTTTATTCAACTGTAACATCTCTTTCCTGCTTTCTTCTCTCCTTTCTCTTGCGGCCTCTCCTCTCTCTTGTTGAAATATGCATGCACTCTCTCCGTCCTTCCCTCTCTGATGGACACATTAGGGAGGATGGCGTACACCAACATGCCATCTGAAGTCCAGCATTTTAGATGCTGTCATTGCCCATAAAACATTTAAGCATAGTTCTTTTCCCACAGGCACTGCAGAAAGACTTGTAATTAAATGAACAGCTTGTCCAAAGGATTAAAAAAACACCTGTCAATCAGTGCTGTTAATTGAGTATAGAGCATCAATGCTACTTGCTAGCCTGTTGATTAGATTAGTTTCCATAACAGGTTCTGATCTATAAATAACGAAAAGCTTGAGACATTTTCACCCTGAGAACTAAAGAGAAAAAGTGCTTATGATTGAAGGTCCAGAAGTTGCTTTGAGTCCTCTAGAGTTTCCTTGACATGTGCTGCAGATCTAAGCAAGGAGGTTTATTTTAATATCCCCTCACCCTAGTCATTTGAGGTTGTGCATATTAGCATTTATGGCAGGGTTCCTCAAATCTTGTGCCCTGCATAGTTTAGCTCCAACACCTGAGCAAGCTCATCAAGGTCTACAAGATCCCTAGTAAAATCACAGGTAAGATCAAGGTTTGAGCTAAACTCTCCAGAGCCAGATTTGAGGAATCCTGATTTATGTTGCTTTCTCGGCCTGTTGCATCCCAGTAGGGCACACAATTTCGACATCCTGAATGCTGGAAGCATCAGTGATGTCTCCCTCGCTCCCCGCGCTACTCCTGGAGGATGCGCTGTGCACCAGAGAGGTCATATTTTGTCCGTAGAGGTCTCCTATGTAAAGAAAAGGCATGCTGAGATTTGGCAGTTTTTCATCCTCTAGATGGAGCTGGTCGGACTCCACCAGGGCTTTCTGTCTCTGGTAGTACTTGGAGAACTTGTTGAAGATGATAGTGATGGGAAGGGCGACTACAAGAAGCCCGCAAATGATGCACAAGGTGCCGATGAGCTTCCCAGCCAGCGTGATGGGATACGTGTCACCGTATCCCACCGTGGTCATGCTGATCGTCGCCCACCACCAGCCCACCGGTATAGTCTGCAGTTCCGACTCATCGTCCTCTCTCTCCACAAAATAGATGAGTACTGAGAAAATGGAGATTCCCACTGAAAGGAAGAGGATGAGGAGTCCAACCTCGTGGTAGCTGTGCCGGAGCGTCGCCCCAAGCGAACGCAACCCGACAGAATGGCGTGCCAGTTTGAGGATTCGAAAAATACGCATGAGGCGTAGGATTTGCACGACTCTTCCTACATTCTCAAGCTCCTCGCTTTCCGCAGCATCCATGGTTTCGAACGCCAACGTGGCATAAAATGGAACAATAGAGGCAAAATCAATGATGTTCAATGCATTGCTTACGAATTTGCGCAAACATGGCGTGACAGCTAATCGCAGGACGAACTCGATAGAGAACCAGAGGACGCAAAAGGTCTCAAACACAGCCAACACCGGGTTCTCCACTTCTTTGTCATTAACATCCACCTGGTGAAACTCAGGCATGCTATGAACGCACATAGCAATTATACTCATCAGTACTACACTCAAAGAAAAAACTGCAATTATTTTCGAAGAGCGCGAGTATCCTGGGTTTTCCAGTCGCAGCCAGAGTTCTTTGCGCTTCTCTGAGCACCAGGTGCCTTCAAACTTTTCCAAGTCTTTGTCAAACGCCGAAAGTTCCTCCATGGATGAATCTAAGCTGTCCTGCAGCTGGTTCTGTGGGTCATCATCGTTTCCCCAGTCGTGATCTCCTGCGTATTCTTTCTGTTCTTGAAATCTGTTGCTGCAGCAAGTGTCCAGGTGAAGCTCCTTGATGCCCCAGTATTCCAGCTCCTGGCTGAAGCTAAACACGCACAACTCCTCCATAAGGTGGATCTTCCCGGTATGGTAGAAATTCAGCACATAGCGGAAAAAACGTGGATTTCGGTCGAAATAATACTCGCGTTCGGCTGCTGCATAGTCATCGCAAACCTGGAGAATAGCAGCCTCTGAGCTGCAGTAGAGAAGCTGGGCAAGTCGCGTGTGGGGGAAGCGTTGGAGGACCACCCGTTCCACTTGCTGCTTAAAGCCGCCGACGTTGAGGTTGATGAAGCTCTCCTCAGGGCCTTGGCGGTGCAGGACCTGCCCATAGACCATGATGGATGCCAGTGCATGAAGGAGTAAGTGGGACTGTTGGGCGAAGCAGTTTTGGAGAAACTCAGCTATGGCTGCATGCCTAAAACGAAGGAAAACAAAAGCCTGATTAGCACTGACCTGTTGCCATCGAAACAACATAAATTCTACTTCTCGCCACTCTACTGAACACAAGTGTATGACAAGACAAAATCTTGATCAGATATAAATACGCAGACAGAAAGACAGACAGACAGACAGCTAATCTATTATATACTGCTTCTAACTGTAACAACTGTGATGGGATAAAAGCATCTGGAGCCCAAATCAGCCTTTATAGCTGCTAATGGATATTGATTTCGTACAGTGTCGTAAACAAAACCTCAGTGATCATTATGAGCATTTTAACACTAACTCTGACTTTCTCTCCCAGCGGTATCGCTGGGTACAATATCATGTCAAGATTTCAGAGCATTCAGTGAACACTTGACCGTTCTGATGTGCAGTGCTTTTGTAAAGTTTGAAAAATTTACATTTTTATTCTGAGATGATGAAATATTTACAGTGGGTTTTAAAAGTCTGAGACCACTAGTGAAAATACTTGTATTTTGCTTTTTACTTTAAAAAAAACAAACAAACAAAAAGAAACGATATTGTCAACATCAGCTGAGAGGCTGAACTGAACATTTAAAATTGTTTTGCATTAAAAAACATTAAATATGACATGTGAGCATATAAATTTGAGCGATAAGCTTCAAAATGACTTTGATTTTCAGAAAATATATGGTTTGTCCCTTTTGCTCCACAAGTTCTTTGGTTTTTCAGCATTTTTGTGTGTTTGAACCCTTTCCAACAATGACTGTATGATTTTGAGACTCATCTTTTCACACTAAGGATAACTGAGGGACTCGTATGCAACTAATACAGAAAGCTCAAACGCCCACTGATGCTCTAGAAGGAAAAACGATGCATTAAGATCCAGGGGTGTAAACTTTTGAACGGAATAAGGATGTGTACATTTTTCAAATTTTGGCCAAATATCATATTTTTTTTCATTTAGTACTGCCCTTCAGAAGCTACAAAAGATACTTACATGTTCCCCAGAAGACAAAATAAGTTAAATTAAATCTGATCTTCAAATTCAAAAAGTTTTTACCCCCCGGCTCTTAATACATTGTGCTTCTTTCTGAAGCATCAGTGAGCGTTTGAACCTTCTGTAGCTGCATACGAGTCCCTCAGTTGTCCTCAGTGTGAAAAGATGGATCTCAAAATCATACAGTAATTGCTGGAAAGGGTTCAAATACAAAAAATGCTGAAAAAACAAAGACCTGAAGGATTTTTTCTGAATAACAGTGGGTAGTTTAACTGTTCAGGACAAACAAGGAACTCATGAACAACTATCACTAAACAAAAAAACAAAACAAAACAAAAAACTGTGTATCATTCAGATAACAACACAGTCTTAAGAATCAAGCATATTTAAACTTTTAAACAGGGGCATTTTTATTAATTCAACTATTATTTTCTCTTGTGGACTATATGTAAATGTCTTTTATGTGAAATATCTTATCCAGGTCAGTACTAAAAAAATAACATGCATTTTGTTTGATCCCTCTTATTTTGGTAAAATAATTAATATTCTGCAGATCCTACAAGATGTGTGTAAACTCTTCAACTGTACATTGTTTCGCTCTTTAAATAAGATTTTAAAAGTCCCGATTTTCAATACGGTCCAGACTTTCAGACCTCACTGTATGTAGTGATAACTCAATTTGCACAACCTAAAACGTAAATAAGATTTATAGCAACAGAAGTAACTATAGAAAAAAACAGCATTCTTACAATCTACCTCAAAACACATAAGTGTTAAATTTGGTTACAACACTGAATTTCTAAATTACACAGAATTGTTGATAAGTTTCTGCAAGGTGTGTTTAAGTTCTTCCGCTCTGCCTGGTCGAACTCCAGCACCAAGGACAGCACCAAAGTTAAGTTCAAAAACAACACTGCGTACCACAAACTACACAAAAGCAAAAATGACAGTTTACCCGTTTTCCTTTCTTTTCTGATGGCATCAGTGAACTGCAAAGACGTTCGGTGTGGATGTTGCCATCTTCCAGTGCCTTCCTTGGCGAAGTCGAGCCTGGCGTGCGCTCGTTCGCAGTATTTGCCCCATGTCCCGCAGCAGACTGTGTCGGGTGGGACACTTGGCACATAGTGTGCCGCTAACGCACTCGCGGTGCCTCGGGGCAGCTGCGCGTCCGTGCGTCACTGGCCCGTGGCAATTGGAACGCGCTTGCGCTTTGCGTTTCAGGACGCGCCTCCACAAGCTCCATGGAGGAACAATGATTGAGTGAAAAATAATGGGAGGACAGAAAGGTGAAATCAGTGCTAGAGACACTTTGACCACCCGTGAAGGCCAGTTAAAGGATTAAAAAACTAATAAAAGACAGAGATTAAAGATCCCTTGAGTTAGCCACTGCTGAGGAAGACGGCAAAGGTCGGATGGATTTTGAGAAAAAAAAAAGCAAAGAAAAGAAAAGACATACTGAAAAGTTTGAAAGAAAAGAATCGTCGTCTCGCTTCTTCCATGAGCATCAAGTATGTAATTTTAAGATTTATAAATTATTTTTACGACGGAAGGATGTCAGTATCGACATAGGCGACTGCAGTTATGTTAAGGAGTGTCAAGTTACCATGTTTACCATGTAAACAGCGAGTGGTTTGTGAACGCGTTCGCTTTCTTCAGTTGAGGTATTTCTCCCGCGCAGCACCTGTCGCACGTGCAGAGAGGAATTGACAGATGATGCCCTCTAGAGGCCGTCAAGATTACGCCGTTTTAATCTTACTGTTTAAAGTATGTATTTTTAAAATATGTTCACGCTTAAAAAGAAAAATGTAGAGGAAAAATAAACTATTCTTGTTTAATAAAGAACAACGTCGTCACTTATGCTCAAGGAAAAACTATAAACGTATCAAGCCTATGCGACAAGTAACAATGCATTTAGTCAGAAGCGTCAGTACTCGATATCGACTGTAGAGGGCAGCATTGCGTGACATACGACAAGGTGAAAATCAGAAGACAAGATTTCTGTAGAAGTTTTACTGGACAAGAGCCTAAAATTAGATATTTTAATTCTCAGTTCAAATGACAAAAGTAAACAGCAAAGTCTGAGAGACTGTATTTTTTGAGGCAGCCTTTTCATAAATATAGTAACATTTATTTTAGATTACACAGCAAATTGATGTTCTATTGTTTGATTAATGATAAAATAACCGGATACGCTGTATCTGTTGCATTGTTTTTGTTTTTTAACAAAAACAAATAAAAAACCCACCACAAATACACACATACAGCTATTAGCCAGATTATTAATTCCTACTTTTACAAACCGTTAAACAATGTTTAACCCATTTTTATGTAAATTGTCAAATTGAGCAGAATGTGATGATTCAAGAATGTCTTTAGATACAACTGAGGTCAAATGTTTACATACTCCTTGCAGAATCTGCAAAATGGTAATTATATTACCAAAATAAGAGCAATTATACAAAATTTGTGTTATTTTTTATTTAGCACTGACCTGAATGAGATATCACATAAAAGACGTCTACATATAGTCCACAAGAGAATGTAATAGTTGAATTTATAACAATAGTGATAGTTGTTAAACTGGGTTCTTCAGGAAAATCCTTCAGGTACCAAAAATTATTTGGGTTTTAAGTATTTTTGTGTATTTGAACCCTTTCTAACAATGACTGTATGATTTTGAGATCCATCTCTTCACACTGAGGCACTCATATGCAACTATTACACAAGGTTCAAATGCTCACTGATGCTCCAGAAGGAAAAACAATGCATTAAGAGCAAGGGGTGTAAACTTCTGAACAGAATGAAGATGTGTACATTTTTCTTATTTTGCCTAAATATCATATTTTTTCCCATTTAGTACTGCCCTTCAGAAGCTATGCATTTTGTATGATTCCTCTCATTGCAGATTCTGCAAGGTGTATTTAAACTTTTGACCTAAACTGTAAATAGATTTACAGAGAAATTTGTTTAGAATATTAAGTAAAGTGAAAATAATGTCATTATATACATAAATGTATGAAAATGCCATATAAAAGAAATTAAATGTATAAATATATTTGATAATTTGTTTAAACATCCAAATTACATTTATTTGAAGCCTTCTACCCCTATGGCAGAGTTTGTGTCCCACAGTACATCAAAAAGACTGACATTTGATGGAGCCAAGAGCTGAGTTTGAGAAAGAGATGGGCAAAATCTATCCCACTGGGGAGTGACAAAGAGGACAGAAGTTGTGTTGTGTGATCTCCTGCTCCACAGCACAGTGCTTACACACACTGCACATCCAGAACTGGTACTCCGAAATCACTTTTCCTGTCACTATACAGGTTGGCAACTTGCCCTCCGGCCTAAAAAGGAAAGGAAGTGATAAAAAAAGAGAAAATAAAAGACAAAGAGGGAGGTTAATTCATTAATCAGAATACATTATAACACATGATAGTTTAACCAGTTTAACATTGATTAACAAATTCGTGAACGCGTGTTGAAGACTGACACGGAAGAGGAGAAAGTATGTTTGCGCACAAAAAGTATTCACGTAGCTTTGAAAATTAAGGCGGAACCACTGATGTCACATGGACTATTTTAATGACATCCTTGCTACCTTTCTGGGCCGTTTGAATGTTTCAGATGCATGTCTATGCAGGGTCAGAAAGCTCTCGGATTTTATCAAAAATATCTTAATTTGTGTTTCAAAGATGAACGGTCTTATGGGTTTGGAATGACATGAGAGTGAGGGTACATTTTCATTTAATGATGTAATAATTTGAATGGTCTGGAAATTTCCAGTCACCTGGCACAACACTGTGATACGGGGCTACGTCATGCATACCGACCCTTACGCCACTCATCTCACACTATTTTACACTCGCGTCACTGTGACCTCACAGCCCTGTGTATGAACTATAACAAAGGATCCGCTTCAGTTATCGGTTAAACAGGGCCTGAGAAATGTTTCCAGTGTTCACTCAGTGAGGTTGTAAAGCACATCTGGGTATTGCGTTCCTGCCTTACCCTTCGGTCAGACTCTCTCGCTGGCTTTGCAGAGTGTCTCGAGGGCTGTGTTTGGTGAAGATCTCCAGGGCCAGGTCTTCATAAAGCTGCCTCTGATCTGGAGTCAGTGTTTCCAGAGACTCTAGCTTAATAAAGGCACGTGAGCAAATACCAAATGCACAGTTGGCAGATGAGCAGATGGCTAGCAGAGAGTAAATCTCCACAGCAGGGATAATATCCTCATAGTCACGGAGATGGAGAGCTAGAAATAGAGAATACAGTCATTAATTGCTTCACATTTGAGGAGCAAAAGATTTTCGGAAATGTCGCTGACATCTTTGTTGCTCACCGAATGTTAAAAAAAAGAATAAATTAATTAAACTGTTAAATCCAAATGTTTTTTATTAAATTTCAAATCTGAATATACATTTTTCATACTGTACAATATAATGTGCCTACATTCACTTGTAGCATTAAAACAACTGATACTTGTTTTTTCTGAATTTATTTAGACAAAATTTGAATTAGAATTTTAATAATGGCCACTTACTGGTTGTCTGCCATTAAAGAAATTATTATCAGCTTATTATATACACTGCTGTTCAAAAAGTTTGTGATCTGTAAGATTTTTTGTTTTTACAGACGTCTTTTCTGTAAAATATTATTGTCATTTAAAACGGTGGTTTTCTATTTTAATATACTCTAAAATATAATTTATTCCTCTGATGATGAATTTTCAGCTTCATTACTCCAGTCTTCAGTATCAAATGATCCTTCAGAAATCATTCTGATTTATTATCAATGTTGGAAACAGTTGTGCTGCTTTTATTTTTTTTTTGAAACCTGTGATACTTTTTGTCACGATTCTTTTGATTCTATTGATCAATAAAATGTTTAAAAGTCTACAAATCTTTTTAAAGTTTGGAGTCACATTTTTTCTCTTTTTTTGTTTGAAAGAAATGAATGCTTTTATTCAACAAGGATGTGTTAAATTGATAAAAAGTGATAGTAAAGACTAATATTGTTAGAAAAGATTTCTAGTTTGAATAAATGCTTTTCTTTTTAACTTTTTATTCAAAGAATCCTGAAAAAAAGTTTCACAACTTCCAAAAAATATTAAGCAGCACAACTGTTTCCAACATCGACAATAAATCAGCATATTATAATTCTGAATTTAGATTTCTGAAACTTTTGAAATGCAGTGTATATTTTCAGAATTTTAATATCAGTGCATCCCTAACTTAAGTAGCTATTAAAAGACCATTAAAAGCTATTAAAAGATTGTAATATTATTATGCAATAAAACACTGCTAACTGAAAGACAAGGGAAAAAAAAAACCAAACACATACATGCATGTACACCTCTTTTCCAGGTGGTCCTGAATATGATGTAATCTGTGGTTTAAACATTTTGTCTAGACCTTCATGTAAGCAAACGTTTTTTCTGAGCGTGTATGTAGACCGAATGCTATAAAGACTTCACTTTAAGTTTGTTTTCTCAGTTCAGGTGAGCGATTTAACACTTTGTGCGCAGACCAGGCCAGACATACCATGCGTGCATTCACACACTCACAGATTTACAATCCTCTGAACATTTATAAAGAGAACATTTTCAGCAAATGTCATTTTAAATCATTTTAAAATCTAAATAACTGTAGTAATATTGTAATATTAAGTGTGTATATGCTATCGCAACTCATTGGGTCACCTGTCTTCATGGCCGATTCCACCTTCCCTTCATACAGCTGTCTCTGCGCAAGCAGGAAGAAATGATAGGCCTCTGCCCCACGCCAGGCGTCATCCAGGATACGGCTGTCTGAAGACGACTCATCTTCCTCTAACAGCCCTGCTAATGCACTGGTAGCCTGAAATAAATCACACACACAAATTACCCACCACTAGGCTGTAAATGAGCCCTTCATCACAACTGATTTCCTGCCCCTCTTATGCTTTCGGACTCTGAGTCAGGCTGCAGCTGCAGACCACAGCACCGAGAGTTACCAGCTATCACAGCTCTTGGCAAAAGATCACAAATGATAACAAGTCAAAGTCCTGTACTAACTCTAAACTACATATAGGAAACAAGAGTTCTGAGTACTGTATGAGGATGTGCGAACAGTCAGAGTACCTCTGATTTCTTGCCCTTGGTTTTGCTTTGCTGGGAGCTTTTGATCTGGGCGTGGAAGTTCTCCACCAGCAGGGCAGCGAGCACATACAGCTTCTTCACCCGCAGTGGTCGTGTTCTCTTTTTCGCCTCTTCTTCAGCAATCTGAGGTGAAATAAAATGTGTAATCCAAATTTTTTTTTCTTTTGGCCTTTTTCATGCTTTTGAATAGACAGGACAGTAGAGAATAACAGGAAAGCATGGGGTGGAGAGTTGGGAATGGAATTGGCAAAGGACCACGAGTCGGGATTCGAACTCGGGTCGCCAGAGGTGCCGTTGCACCTAGGCTATTGGCACTTTTTACTTCACTTTTTAACTTCTTACAGTTACAACATGTCCTGACTTTAAATGTGAAACGTGTTAAAGGGATAGTTCACCCATAAATGAAAATTCTACGCACAAAAAGGACCCGGAAACAGCATTTGTTGGACGCATTACATCATCACTTAACAAGCGAATACAGGGTCAGAAAGCTCTCAAATTTCATCAACAGTATCTTAATTTGTTGTCTAAAGATGAACGAAGGCCTTACAGATTTGGAACGACATGAGGGTGAGTTAACAGTGATGGAAATAACAGTGTTATAAATAAACAGTATTACTAAGGGCATTACTTTTTTCAGTAACGAGTAATCAAACAAATTACTGTTTCCCCTGTTACAACTCCATTACCGTTACTGACAAATGCGGTGTTACCATAATTTTTGCGTTGCATAAATTCTGGCTTATTCCTTTCAGTGTCTTCGTCCAGAAAAAAAAAGTAGCCGAAATGAACTTGATGAATGTTCTTGTTTGTTTACGGAGGTGATGCGGGTGTTTACCTACATGTCCCCGTGTCTCACGTGGATGTTTAAAATTTGAAAAGCGGAGCCGCTTGTAGGCGTGATTGCATTACACTGCAAAAAATGTTTTTTCTGAAAACAAGACAATCATTTTCGCTTGTCTAGAAAATCCTTCTTGATTTAAGAATTTTTAGACATTTTGGCTGGAAACAAGACAAAAAATCTAAGTAAGAAAAGCATTTTTTGCAGTGTAGAGATAAGTTTAGATGGTTAAAACTGGAGCTAGCATTGGTATCATACGGACAACTTAATTACTTAATCAGAAAATATTTGTTTTTAACATTACTTCATTTAAGACATTTCAAGGTTTATATACATATATTTCTTATATCTGTGAGGTAATGATGTAACTCAGTTACTAACTAAGTCTAACTCTATAAGTAATTTTTTTTTTTTTTTAAGTAACGTGCCCAACACTGGTAATTAATGACAGAATTTTCATATTTGGGTGAGCTATCACTTTATATATTAAGCTTGTTAAAAAAAAAAGATTTTTTTTTTCTAGCACAACCTGATAATACCATACCTTAAACATAAGTTTGGCAGCATCCAGGAAGTGATGGGCTTTTCTGTAGAGCTCTACAGCTTCTAGAGTTTTGTTTTTCTCCAGCAGATGCGAGGCGTATTTGGACAGCAGAGGTCCAATTTCTTTCATACTGTGGTCTTTCGCGAGTTCAACAGCTTTGTTCCACTGAAAACGCACACAATTCAAATGTATTTTTACTGTTGCACATTTGTTACCATCATCAAACATCTAAACATTCATCACAGACAGGTTTCATGAACAGATGAGTGTGATGACGTTACAGCTGCATCTGGATCTTTGAGAAGAACTAATGATGAGCACTCTGATCTCTCTGAACCTCTCATTTAAACTAATGACAGAAGCATCATTATCTCTAAATGGCCAAAAAAGCCAAAGAAAAGGCAATGAGTCAGAATGTATTCAGTGAAGAGAGGGAGAAAGAGGTCTTTTGAGAAATGCATATTAAATAGGGCTGTCAAAGTCTTTAAACGCAGATAACGGATAATAATTATCTCATTCATTGTGTGATTTCCAAAGATTGATCAGAACTGTTGCAAGAGAAGCAGCACAAGTGTGTGCGGTGTTTATGAGATCTGTGTATGATGAAGAAAATAGCTTTTTTTTTATTGAAAAATGTATATATAAATGATAATCAAAAATGTTTAACAAATGTAAAGGTTTAAGCAAATTTTGTGAAATTTATTCATTGATTACAATTTTTTAGATGCTTTAACTGCAGTGAACAAATTAATCAGAATTACATTTTTGACAATTGACAGCCCTAATACACAGTATTATTAATATAATTAACATTAATATATGTCATACCTTTATCATTCATAACATATTAACCACACAACAAGCTAAAGTCCTGTTTGTGTATGAAAACTCACCTGGTTTAGATGCACACAGGCATCCACAGCTGCTTTGGGCTGGTTACATTTCAGAAATGCACTGACGGCCTGCTCACACATTCCCACAGTAGCAAACATCTGACCAATGTCCTACACACACAATAAAGCACAGTTCAAGCCACTAAGACAACCTGAACCAAACATTACTGCTTGGTCTGTTTTGAAAGAATTAGAAAGAGGGAGAGAGACAGGAAAAAAAAAAAAAAAAACACCCACTGGTAGCAGTTTATGGTTTTCCGGTAGCGAGTTTGCAAGTCTCTCCAGACCATCATAGTCCTCCAGCATATAATAACATTCAGCCAGACGCTCCTGATTACGACCCTGCAGGTAATACTGCACTGCATTCAACCTGTGGATCACACACACTTCAAGTCTCTGTGTCAACACAATACAATTAATTTGAATTAACTAATTTATTATCATCTTAACCTTTTGACATTAAGCTGTTGTAGAAACACATACAATCATATACATATGTTTATAAACACATATGAACACCCGCACTGAACACAGCCTACCATTTCTGTCTGTCTGCAAAGTAATCTCCAATGGCGTTGTAGGCCTGCTCCAGAAGAGCATCATCAGAGTCACCTGATCCTGTCTTCAACAACTGCAGAACCCTGAACCAATCACCGAGCTTTATACGCAAACCGATCGCTAAATCCCTAGAGACCAGAGGGAGAAAGATGAAAGATGAGCATTCAAAAAAATTGATTTCTTTTTCAATTTAGTTAATTAAAATGTTGGCCATAACCACATAAACAAAAATCCAGATTCAAACCAATAGAGACACACATGGAAATTGATTTGAGTGTTTTTTGATCTAAAATCATCCATCCATGTAGTTAACTTAATTTAGTACTCCATTAAATTAAAATATGGTAATTTCTTGCTGTATGCCAGAAGAAATATGAACAGCTTTTGTTTGGTAAAAAGCCAAAAACTGTAAAAACGTATGTAATGTAGAAATATACATTTGTAAGATTAGTAATACAGTGTTAAAGTAGAGACTTAGATGTTACATAAGAATATGCTGCATGGTGAAGCATGCGAGTTTAAATCCTGCTCAGTCCTTTTATTTATATTAGTATTATTTATAAACTAGCTTTTCAGTTAATTTTAGTTTCAGCAATGTTATGTGCTTTTGTCATTTTTATTAGCTTTTTTATATTTTTAGTAATCTTCAACTTATTTTTATTTCAGTAATTTTAGTACTTCAACTTCTAAGTTTACATTTTTCATTTTTTATATATATATATATATATATATATATTTTTTTTATTTTAACTAAATCCAGTAGTTTTAGTTAAAAACACTCTATATTTCAACTGAATAATTTAGGTTTGTAAAACAATATTAGAACAAATCAGCTTAAAATACTGTTTAAAAGGTTTTGTAGTAAATTATTCAAAAACTTTTTTAAGTTAAAGGCCAAAGTATACTTCGTTTTTGTACACGTATGCTAGCGTAGCGTTTCAAAGTATACTTCATTTGCTGTTGTGCTCTAGAAAGCTTCATTCATGTCCAGTGTCTACTTTATTTTTCCACGTTAAGTTATGACTGATATCTGATAGTTTTGAACTCTTTTAAACCAAATACTGGGCTATTCTCATACCCTCTCGCTCACAAGCGCTCGTCAATGTGAGTGTCTGTTGTTGTTGCAGTCTCCGCTATTTTGTTGTTGTTGTTCCGTCTCTTTAGCTTCGTTTTCTACTGTGAAACAATTGGCCAGGACAGTGGTGTACGTACAGTACACGTGTACTGTTCTGATGATGAAATTTGCGTCACGTACACTGTCCCTCGTGTACGCGTAAAACGTGAAGTATACTTTGGCCATAAGTGTGCTTGTCCACACAGATTTTACACAGGAAAAAGACTCTTATGAATCTCCTCTAGGTTTGTGCATGACAGTATGCACATGTCAGGGTGTACCTGCGGTCCATGTCCAGGTACATCCTCTCTGCCTCCTCAAACCGGCTGAAGTAAGCAGCCACCTCAGCTTGTTTCATGGCTTCGCTTTGTAGGTTGCTCAGTCTCTTCACAAATTCAATGCCCTGGTAGTCTCTACAGCGCACAAATGCCTGTTCTGCCATCTTCAGATCGAGCTTCTGCAGCGCCGCTTCTGCCAACAGACGCCTGAAAGTGCAAACACAGAACAAATCCCATATTTGAGATTATAAGACATAGTATGATACATTAGTTCTGATTAAATTATTTATTTGGAGTATTTGTATTTACACCATATGCTGCATATAGCTAAATCTGTTTGACTGAAAACAGTTTTGGAGAACTGAGTCACAAATGTGGCCAAGGAGGGTGAAGAGACTCTGTCTGGGATCTTTTCATGCGCTCATGGAAAGCTAAGAAAACCTTTGACCTCTGACATGTTGGCATGTTAAGGATGAGCACAATCAAACAACAGAGCCTTTGAGCTCTCACGCTTGTATCAAAGCAAACACACAGAGACTGAAAGAGACAGCTGACACAGCTCTTGTTTTCTTTACACCATATTCCTGTAGGATTCCTTCTCCAGTTCCTGTTTGACAGTATTAACAGCAACTCACCTCATGATGTACTAAAAGGTGAATCTCACAAAAACATTTCCTGTTCACATTTCACCTCGAAATCAAGGAAAGAGAAATGGTATTCTTAAATGGGGATTGTCACGTTTATTTAAAAAAAAAACAAAAAAAGTAGAAAAGATAATTACTGAAATAAAAATACTTAATATGATTTAGGGGGTCAAATGTGGCCTGGATGTGTCTTTACTGGTTTTGAGAGATTGGTTTATAAATTATTCAACAAATGGTGAAATTGTAAAGAGACCTGTCAATGTATATTAGATCGCTGGGTTTACCTCCCTGCTTCTGTAGCAAGAGTCCAATCTGAAATTCCTCCTTGTGCTGTGAGAACTGACAGAGCCACTAAAACTCCAGTGGGCTGCTAAATCAATAGAGCCGCTCCAAGACTGCAATGCTTTATGACTACAGGTAACATCTTCCTCTCTTTCATTTCTGTCTTAGAAGAAGATTTATCTTTCAAAAATGAACACAACCATAAATAACTGCACAGTAATGTGCCTATTTACATTGCAGTTTATTTTATTCCAGTTTATCCAGGTTTCCCTTTCTTAATGGTGAAACAGGTACTGAAGGACAAAGCTCTCCAGAAGTGTGTTGTCTTATTAGTTTCATCTTGTCCTGCCATTGCCAGGATCATCATTCAGATCATAAAACTGTACCTCACACTTCATTCAGACTATAAAACTGGACACCATACTTTACATTTCCAGGAAATGCAGACTTTGCCATGTTGCACTCTTTTAAATCTCTAAAATGTATAACAAACACAATACTACTAAACACATACACTAATACACAAACCCACACAGTGTGTTTTATCACACTGTTCTGTACTGCCTATGTATTCCTCTTTCCGTGTGCAGGTATTTATTTATTATTATTTATTCAATTAAATAACCAAACCGCCCCATTTATTGTCTGGAATGAGTGTGTGTCTTACCAGAGACGCGGATGGGGATTGTCCTCAATAAACTGAGAAGCATCTTCAATTCCAACCTTCTCAATAAGTGCTCTGCTGTCCCTTAGCGAGCGGATCTCGAAGTTTATTAAATAATCTTTATTTGGAACCTCTGGATCCTGAAAGATAAAATATAAAACTATATTCAGGGTTCACCCAACTTTTAACAAATGTGACCCTGGATCACAAAAGTCTTAAATAGCACCGGTATATTTGTAGCAATAGTCAAAATATACATTGTATGGGTGAAAATGATTGATTTTTCTTTTATGTCAAAAATCATTAGAATATTAAGTAAAGATCATGTTCCATGAAGATATTTTGTAAATGTGCTACTGTAAATATATTAAAACTTAATTTCTGATCTGTAATATGCATTGCTAAGAACTTCATTTGGACATCTTTAAAGGAGATTTTCTCAATATTTAGATTTTTTTGCACCCTCAGATTCCAGATTTTCAAGTAGTTGTATCTCAGCCAAATATTGTCCTGTCCTAACAAACCCGACATTCAGCTTTCAGATGATGTATAAATCTCAATTTCGAAAAATTGACACTTATGACTAGTTTTGTGGTCAAGGGTCACAAATTAAGATAATAAAATAATAATACTTTTATAGACAATATAACAATTTAGCAGGGCACAGCTGATATATATAGGATTTTTTCAGGGGTTTTGTTCAGTTCCATTATTGGACTATGTTAATGTTTCAGCCCTGGAAATCTCAGTTTTAAAATTCACTGACATTCCCAGGTTAAAAATAAATTCATTTTCAACTCTGAATTGATTCAATCCAACATATTCCAACCAACCCTCATAATTTCATCCAAAAGAACAGACTTGATCTCCAGATCTTCAAAGTGGCAGATGAAGCCAGACGTTTGAATTGGTTCCTGTATTCAAAACACAACACAAATAAGAGCTTGTCAGGACAGAATACTCACACTAACACTGCTGCAATTAAAACAACCAAAGAAATATATATATTTTTATTTTTTTCATCAAAGTTCAAACTGATTATCTATGAATATACGCATTTAATATTTGTGCAAGTATTGCTTATAATGTGTGAACTGGACTACACTTCCTGCTATCATTCTTTGCAGGAAGAAAAAAATCTGTGCTGAATCTCTGCAGTGGGTGGTCTGATCTACAGGCCATGTGCTCTGTGATTTACTGAAGCTGGTGTGTGTGTGTTTATTTGAAAACGGCAGCACTTCCTGAACCCTGTATACTTAAGAATGCAGTAGCTCTGACAAAACTCTCACTCTTTCTTACCATCTCATTTTCTCATGCCACAACACTTGACATATATGCGGATATAAATATCTAACTCTTTCTCTATGTCTCACCTCAGGGTCCAGGTTTCTGAAGACATACATTCTGGTTTTCTCCATCATGGAGAACAGATCTGGGTTGTCATTAGCCCACTTCATATCCCAGACATCCTTGCGCTCGAATTTAGATGGGTCTCCAGCTGTCGACCCGCCCTCTGCATCCCCTGACGAAGCCCGAGGTTCTACGTCCAAAAACGTCAACACGCCCGTAATGTCTATAATAGCCAGTCGGCTAGAAAAATACAATTCATTAAAAACAAAACCTCACTATACAAGCAGGAAAAGAAGTGATTGGTCTAACAGTGAAAGTGCCAGTATGGCCGAAATGTGACCCTGGACCACATAACCATTCATAAGTAGCTCAGGTATATTTGTAGCAATAGCCAAAAATCATTAGGATATTAAGAATCATGTCCCTTGAAGATATTTTGTAAATTTCCTACGGTAGATATATCAAAACTTAATTTCTGATTAGCAATACACATTGTTATGAACTTATGATTTTCTCAATATTTAAATTTTTTGCACCCTCAGATTCCAGATTTTCAAAAGGTTTTATCTCGGTCAAATATTGTCCTGTCCTAACAAACCATACATCAATGGAAAGCTTATTTATTCAGCTGATGTATAAACCTCAATTTAAAAAAAAGTGACCTGTATGGTTTTGTGGTCTAGGGTCAGATATAATTACAATGGGATCAGAAAAGGAGAGAGAAATCAGACCTGGAGTTACAATTGAGGGACAGCTGATACGGTCTGGACGTAAGGGAATATTTCTGCAGGAGGCTAATGTTGGGCAGGCTGTATCTCTGTAAGATACCAGACTCACGGCCCTGCGGACATCACAACGACACATAAATCGAACAGAAACTGAGATGATAAAGCATGTGTCCTTGTGCAAATCAGACGTACCACTATAATCATCCTGTCTGATGCTGTGATGCAGCAGATTGGATCTCTGGTGGCCTGAAACAAAAAAAAACAAAACATAAACATCTCACTTTCATGACCCTTTTCTCAGAGCTGTCATACGAATATATCGGGACAAGATGAAATTAAAAGGGTGGGCTGCAGCCTCCACACTCAATGTTTAGATGCAGCAGATACCATTTTTTGACATCTGGGTCCCTTAGAAGCATCTTTGACACATAAAATGTGTGGATCAAAGAAAACATAGCACAAGTATAAAATAATTCATAAACAGACTGAGCTGAGCAGTGTTTTATGACAGCTTTTCCCACTAATCCTCTCACGAGAGGTTGAGAGAGCCACAGGTGAGTGTCTGAGCTGAATGTACTCACTGTGAAGGCTTTGGCAAAGTTCAGTGTCCCATCCGATGTTCCGCTTGGACTGTCATCGATGTGATAAACCCTAGAGACAAGAGTCAGCAAGACAGAGTGAAAAGAGACAGTGTGCAGTTAAAGTGAGGACGAATAAGTAAGAGAGGTAATGCCTTAGTATATTTCTATCACGTGGAAGGGAAACAGAACACTGGGTCCCGTTCCAGTCTGTGTGGGTCACAGAATTTCATCACACAGCCATGAACAGGACTTTTCCAAAGTGCTGCCGTCAGCAAGCACACCCTCACACTGTACCGTTAGACAGACGGGCAGACAGGCCTGCCCACAGACTGTACGCCTCAATAAGAAACATCACTTCATCTGATGAAAGCTTACATATTACACAGATTTGCTACTTTTATTTAGCCACTGCGTCCGAGACATGGGACAAAGCGTGTCCCACAACGTCAAATGCAGTTAGTTTTTGAAGAACCTACATTTTCACTCTGAAATTAACCTAAATATAATTAAAATGTTCTTAAAACAATTTATTAAAATGATGACATTATCACTTTGTCCTACTGCATTTAAAGGGTTAGTTCACCCAAAAAAGCAAATTCTGTCATGAATTACTATAAAATAACAGCTGTTATATGAACTATTTTAACAATGCACTTACTACTTTTCTTGGCTTTGAACATGTCAGTGGTGTTGCTGTCTATGCATAAAGAATAAATCACAGTTTCCACAAAAATATTAGGCAGCACAATTGTTTTTTACATATAAGTTTCTACAATAATAAGAAGTGTTTCTTGAGCACCAATGTATCATATATAAGAATAATTTCTGAAGGATCATATGAGTCAAGACTAGAGTAATAAAGCGTATTTAAATATAAAAGTTATTTTAAATTGCAATAATACATCACAATATTACACTTTTTACTGTATTTCTAATCAAATAAATGCAGCCTTGGTTAGCACAAGAGATTCAAAAACATTTAAAACTCCCAAACTTTTAAGTGGTAGTGTATATGTTTTCAATTCTGTATCCTCTTTTGTAGCAGGTTTCTCCTACAACTTGAGAGGAGGACATCGTTGTACCTTTTTGTTTGTAAAAAGCTTTTACAAACTTACTTGCACTTTCTTAGTCTCTGCGCGTTCGCTTTGTAAACACTGGGTCTGTAGTTCCGCCTACGTTCCGCATGACTTTTCGACGCGATTCAATAGTACGTAGTGTCGTGAACGCGCATCCCAAAGCCTGTGCTACACGAGCTTTTGTGCTTAAAGTATACAAAAAAAAATTTCCGACAAAAATGACAGATCGTTTCACTAGATAAGACCCTTCCTCCTCGGCTGGGATCATTTAGAGCCCTTTGAAGCTGCATTTAAACTACATTTTGGAAGTTTAAAATCGGGGCACCAATGAAGTCCATTATATGGAGAAAAATCCTGAAATGCTTTCCTCAAAAAACATAATTTCTTCACGACTGAAGACAGAAAGCCATGAACATCTTGGATGACAAGGGGGTGAATAAATTATTTGTGAATTGTTGTTCTGGAAGTGGAGTTCTCCTTTATGCACTGATAATACAGTCTAAAAAAGCTACTGGTGACCTTTGAACCTCACCTCTCTCGACCTTCCTTTCTTGTCTTGGCAACCTGGTTGATTTCAAGAGCAGTGAGTTTCTTAGCCACACGATACTGCCAAACGTAAAATGCCTCCTTAGATGCAGCAATCACGTGAGTTTTCGTCATAGTGACGAACAGGGGGTCTGTGGCAGTGAAAAAAGGAAAAAAAAACATTTGAGAAAGAACAGCTAGAATATATTAATTTCACTTTGAGGAAGAAGAGGAGTTCCTTTAAACAATTACATCATTATAAAAAAATAATGGCCTGGTTTCACAAACAGGGCTTAGCTTAAGCCAGGACTAGGCCATAGTTAAATTAGGATTTTAAAGTAATTTTAACACGCCATGAAATTACTGGTGTACATCTTGAGACAAAACAAGAGCACTGACATATTTCAAGATCCATCAGTACAAGTTTCTTTCAGCTGAAACAACTTAAGACTTACATTTCAGTCGGGGACTAGGTTTAAGCCTTATCTGTGAAACCGAGGGAATAATAAATAAAATCAGGTGACATTAGCTGTACATCAAAGCTATCTGTTTAAGGTTTATGCGCTTTCAAAGGCTGCTGAAAAATCACACAAACTTTTATTCAGAGTGGGATTCTGGGACAGATTTCTCCTAAAAATATGTTTTTCTATGACTAACTACAAATTCTGTTCTGTGTTGCTGTTCCAACTCTGGAATCTGTCCACATTGAGATCAGGGTGAATGTCTGGAACGGATCTGCTCTCCCAACCAGGGGAGGAATTTAGCAGGATGCCTATGAGAGTGAGAGGAAAGGAGCCGGGATTCCCACCGCAGCTTTCACGCTATGTATGTTGGTGTTATATCAAATAACGAGGGTTTCATCATTACAAACAGAACCAAGGTTATTAATACACATCTCTCAGGGATACTTGATTCTGATTAGTCAGTTGGCACATCCTGTGGCCAAATATTTTTGTCTAATGACTGTTTAAATGTATAAGTGACACAGTGGTTTCTTACATCTCAATAAAATCATTTCAACAACAATGTGCCTTTATATATTTATTTGCTTCTGGGCCCTTATGATCCTTGGAGTTTATTTTGCAGCAACGACCTGCTGAATGTGAATGATCTCTTTCATACAGAATCAGTGAAACATATTTTACTCACCAATGTCAATATATTTAGAGTCCTGTGGGGTTCCAATGGAGTTACACAACACCAGAACATACTGCGGACAGAGGACAGACAGGCATCTCTTTATTTCACGGGTACACTTCATTAATCAGCATTACAGAAATATCAGAGAGGCTTCTTTTGCAGATGTTCATAATACCTTTCTCCTCTTAGACCGATCCTTTGAAGTGTTTTGATTGGACAGCTCATTAAATGCCTGTGGTAAAGCGGTTGCATCTGGTGCTTAAAAACAGCTCTCTCAATTTGAATGTAATTAAATTTTGCATTAAAATTTTATGTCTTTCTACTGTCTTCTGTCCTACAGAATGTAGCCCTGGTTCAGACCTGCAATTGGATGTTTAATTCTTAAAATGTCAGCTACAACTGTATGTTTGATCAGGTTTCTCATGGTCTATGAAAACGGCCACAGTCATGTATTATTGCTGAATCTCTCCTGTCTGTAACTTTCTGCTGTCTGTGATCAGATTGCATATGGAAATATTTTCATATCTTTTTACTAGATTAGGATTAGGGTGTATTTACCGTAGCTGATCCAGCCTCAGGGTCAGTGTCTTCCTGTTTATGAAATGTAAAAACATTAAAAATTAAAACAATATCCCTCTTGATAAAAAACAAACAGATCCCTGTTGTAGTACCTGTGGATGTGTGTCGTCTGCTTTGGTGGCCAAAATGCAAAAATCTCCACAGGTGGTGATGGACATGAGGCTCTTGACATATTTTACAAACTTCTCATTATTCTTCGTGTCCCAAAACACCACACTGTACTCCAGCCTATCAGGGCGCGTGTATGCATACACCACTGTGTTACAGCAGTAACCCCACTACAAAGACAGAGTAAGATGTTTTCAGCGCTGTTTAAAAAAAAAAAAAAGTTTCTTATAGCCATTATTTCCAGCTAAATTACCTTGTAATCTGGTCGGATGTTAGCAAAGTAAATGTAGGAATCGACAGCTAGGCCAATTCGGAGTCCTCCACCTTCCCATGATACAGCAGTCATCTGCTTGCCTGGAACCTTCAGAGTCCTCAAATGCTAGACACATGATGACATCAGACATGAGTGCTTTAATAGGAACACTGTAGTTTTATATATATATAAAAAAAAAATTTGAAAGAAATAATACCTTTTAATGAATCTTTGCATTCGCCTTTCCTAATAACGTGCTAGTCAGCAAGTTAAGCGGCTAAACACGGCTAAATGTGGCTAAATGTGACTAAAGTAAACAGGCTTGTCACTCCACAGAGAGAAGAGAGGGGCGGGGCGAGCAGAGCTCATTAACATTTAAAGCTACCTTGACCAGAACAGGATGATTTTTGCAGAGCTGATTTTGGCAAGGTAAAAAGGGTGTTGTTATACACTACCATTGAGAATTTTTAACCAAAGTATATTACAGACTTTATATTAAGACCCTAAAAAATCATCTTAACTTGTGGAAAATGGGCATCCGATGACCCCTTTAAACAACTCTCAAAATAAAGTGCTCTGTGACTAGAAAGAGGCAGAAACGACCACTGACTGAAAATGAGTTGCTGTATATAACAAAACAAATATCATTTCTAACTATGTTTATAAATTACACTGTCCCTAAAATTATTAAATGTGTCATATTTCACATCAAATTCTTACATTGTGTCAATTAATTTGTTTAGAATACTAAGAAACTGTAGATTTGTTACCATTCAAATTAAATTAGTATCAACAAATTCCATCTTTCCACTGCAGAGCAAACAGAAGCTCCATCTGAAGTGGCATTAGATGTATTTACAGACTGTTGAAGATGAGATGCCATAAAAGCATTTACACCGCAAAACTGCAAATGCATAAATATTTTTATAAGCAGAATGTTTTAAATTTTTAAACATACAAATGAGAAATGTTATATAAATATAAAAACAAGCCACCAGTAGCTGGGGGCAAATGACTGTTTGAATGAGTCATTTAGTCATTAATTCAACAGATTCGTTCAAACAGCTGATTCATTCAGAAATGAGGCACGTCACGTCTTTATGAATGGGTTACTGAATCACTGACTAGTTAAAAAACGTGGATTCGTTTAGTAACGAAACACCACTGTGTTGCTGTGCTGGAGACACAAAACAGTGGCTTTGACTGTAAGTATTTTCGTCAGCGAAATTGAACAAAAACAGTCGATATTATGTTTAAAATGTAAGTTATTTAATTTGAACTTATTTATAGCACTACTATTGTATAAAATCAGTGTCACATTGCAATCAGGTTGATAATCAGAGGAAACATCTTGGTTGTGCAATGTTGTGTACATAAATCATAATACTACTGCAGTATGCATCTATATCTCTCACATACTCATTCAGGCTGCACAAGCCTCATCTAGCATGACATAAATACATTTATCAGTCGGCGTAAGTGTGACGTCTAAACAGACTGGCTCGGAATCGTCAGACTGACCGGCCGGTCACCAGTCCGAACCGATCATGCAGAAAATCGGCTAATTCCGGTACCTGGCCGGTCAGTCGTTGCATCTAGTCATCAAATAATCCTGAAAAGAGTAAGTATCACACCTAAAAAGTACCACAGTTTCCACAAATATTTTTCCAAAATCATTACAAAAGTCTTACTGACCCTCAAAATTTTGAACAGCTGTGTATTACAAGACTTATTATCTTTGTTGAACTTTCAAAATGTGTGTCTGTATGACACATATGTGTGATCAGTACTCACCTCTCCAAACGGTGTGTAGAAGTGAACAACATTCATGTCTTTCTCTGCTCCGCTGTTTCTGAGTGATCCTGCTATAGCTAGAACACTGCCACAGTGATTCCACTGGATACTGGCCACATGCCACATACCTGTCTCAATAATCACAGGACCTACACACACACACACACACACACACACACAAGAATCAATTATTCCACTTTTCTCTTCTTCCTCATACTCACATCTGACTCAACTTGCACAAAGGGAAATATAGAAACACAAAACTCACTGTCATCACTCTCATGCCTCATCACTTGGCAGTGCCCGTTAGTAAAGCAAACAGCAAGGCAGGGACAGTCTGGCTCCAGATACCCCTCTGTGCCGATGTACCAGTGAATACCTGCTATACTGAGGGCACCCGTTACATTGGCCAAACAACTCATGGTCATCTTCATCTGGGCATAAACACACAATAAGAGGACATCTGTAGTTTTTAATAGCAGTACCACTCAAACTGACTGGATAAAAGTGAAACATTTCATCAGAGAAAAACTAGTAGCGGTAACTGACTAAAGACACAATTGATGAACATTAAGTTAATTTACAGCATCTCAGCACTTACAATAAAGTTTCCCTGGTTGTCGTAGATGTGGATCTCTCCATTGGCCATACCAAACAGCAGGATCTTACTGTCTGGAGACCAGGCCACATGTGCCAACTGGGTCCCCTTCAGTTCTTTACCCCAGATTCTGTTCCCTGCAAGATCACACAGTTATACAAACACATACATTTATAATTACACACAAAAAAAATGTACAAGCAAATCGAAACTATATATTAAAACCACAAACATCTATGTCTCAATGGCTTTTATTTTGTTTAAACATGCTAATGTGCATAAAATTAGCACGACATGATTGTAAGGTGCTTTGTGTGTAAAGAAATATTCAGTTAAGCACTATATAAATCCCTGGACAAATCAGATTAAAAATGCTTCTAAAGTCCTTCAAAGTCAAAAGTTTTCACAGAGGGAGTTTTAGATACATCTTTTTATAACACCATAAATCAGAAAAAACTGTCAACAGCTACAAAAAAATCATGAATAAAAGGTTGCATAAAATCAGGTAAATGATATATGAACAAACCTCCTGTAAAAACCTTCAGAACATATAATATATAAAACTGAGCAACTAACAGCACAAAATCTAATGATGATTTTTTTGTTTTTTTTTGCCTGAAATGTATTGTTTTAAAAAATAAAATAATAATAATAAATACTAATAATAGCAATAACGTGTGCTCACCATCCACCGAACCTACAATCACAGCACCGTCTTCGTACACAATGCAGATCTTCAGACCATCAGAATTCCAGCTCATGCTCCTCACCACAGATTTATTCCTGTTATTAATCATTTCTTCATACCATGAGCCTGTTTGATACAATAAAAAAAGTGTCATGTAAAGCTGTGCTTTAAACAGGTTGGAGTTTTATATTCATGACATATTACAGTATTATCTGGATGGTTGGTTATGAAAATGTGCACCTTTGTAAAGCATCCAGACAATAATGAGTCCATTCTGGTCACTGGTGGTGAGTTTCTGGTATTGTTCATTCCACGTCACAACCTGCACTGCACCTGCATAGCAAAATTCAATTTCAGAGAGTCAGAACACACAAACAATACACAAAAAAAGACTAATACAAATTGCATAGACACTGAGTTGATGTCACACATCTCCTCTGTCTTTCTTACCACTGTGGCCCTCCAGTGTCTGATTCATAGAGAGGTTGCTGGGAGCAGCCAAGCCTTTCAGTTTGGCATCATCTAGGAAAAAAAATGTTTTTAACTATTGACTGATGGATTTCATTCAGATATCCTATGTTCAATATAAAGAAGTAAACAATTCACACTGGTGCTCATATTTTGTCTGTCCATATAGAAATACTGGCAGTTCCAGGTTCCCACCTGTATAAGTCTCAAGTTTGAGAACTTTTAATAGCCCATCCTCTCCTCCACAGGCGATGAAACCTTGGTCTTTGTTCCAAGACACACATTTTAAAACTGTATTGTTTGGAATCGCAATCTGAGGACACACAATAAAGCCAACAGCCCTGATAAACAAGTCGCACACGCAGATTCAGCAGTCATTATCAGTAAAAAAAAAAGCGCCTTTTTAAGAAAAGCAACTAAATATTTACTGATGGCAAATCTGAAAAAATTAAACCCGAAAAATAATCATATAGGAGTAATATTGTTATAATACTAGCAGCAATATAGTTACAATGCAATATGTCACACTTACCTTCTTACTGAGGTAAATAAACATCTTTGCCTTAGCTTAGCTTGCTATCCTGGCTCAGCGTTTATGAACCAATTTCTCTCGTTTTAGGAGGATGCTAAATGGAGTTTTTTAGTCCCGATGAGTTCTTTAGATCTTAGCGTTGTCTTCTTTTAAAAGAACCGTTTAATAAATCCGTTCTTCGAGGCATTGTATGTTCCATGCATGTATGCTGCTGTAAAACGGTTTGCTTGGTTTCTAGGTAACCAAAACCCGGAAATGATGTTTGATTAAGGCGTTCATGGTATTTGTAGTTCTTTTAGTAATTCTCTTCTCTTTACTTTATAATACACTTTTTTAATGAATCGTTTATTATCGGTTATTATCTTTAAATAATCCCTAGTCAATTATAAAATTATCTGAATGGATTTTAAGCATAAGTATGATTATGGGTAGCTGACATGAAATAGATTATGGAAAGTTGACATTTCCTTCACTGTGACATGTTAAACTCCATCTCAAAGTAATTTGAACAGCATTTGGTATTTATTCAATAGTATTCATTAGCTAGTTACAGAGACTAAGGCAAAAACCTTTGCAATAGTTTTAAAGTCACTGTTACACCAAGCAATCAATCAGTCAATATCAATAATAATAATATTTCGGTCCTCACAGACAACTCTGCACAAAAATAAATAATAAATAAATGTATTATAATATATTATAGTTTTTAGCTAACCCATCATATAAAGCAAAGATAATACAAAACAAAAATTACATTAAGTAATATTTTATTTGTTATAATTTCTTCATATATTTGTTCATATATGTGTACAGATATTCAAAATAGACAACAACATAAAATGATGTGCGTATACTTTACATATTACTATTACACTTTCTATTTTTTCCCCAAAATCAAAGGAAATGTACTTAAAACATGTAACACTTTGTGTCAGATAATTTGATACATGATATATGATGATCATACTCAAAAGCACATTTTAAGTAAGATTAAATAAACAAAATGATGAATGCATGGGATACATTGTAGGCAGCTAATGAGAGATTAAATCTTTTTTTTTCCCCCCAGAACAAGCTGTTTAGAATCCCATCTTCCACTCTAGGCACGACGGAGATCAAACTGCTGCACTCTGTTTGAGATGTCATTCAGTAAGAACAGTTAAGAAAAACACATCATACGTCATGATCATCAGGAATGCTATAAGATTATTTCCTGATTAACACAATATGACTATTGGAGCAATGTGACTATTAAAACACATCAAAAACACACCATAAACCCTGTCCACAGGACATTAAAAGTGTATCAGAATGAGAGAGTTATTAAATCCACATAGTTGACAAACAGATGCCGAATTAATCTAAAAGGATATGTCTGCTGGTGAGCGTCTGTATGCTGTTGTGAACCTTCCTCTGAAATGCAATCTGAGCTTCACACATGCAGGCATTCTCAGTCAGATCTCCTCTTGCCTCTTCTGTAAAAGAAATAGACATGTTTTTTGCAGTATACTTTAAATGATAAAAAACTTCTCAGTTTATACATCATTAACATAAATATTATCACTACAAGTATAATGACAATTTTAAAAATAATATATCAACATAAACATTCCAGAGCATACATCTTATCTCATTAATTCAGATATAATGTCTGATTTCAGTGGTATATTTACATTGTAATTGGTTTGAGCCAAAAAAATAATTTCTGTGCACAAAAGTTTCTGGATGCATTTCTTTAGAATGCATCAAATAATGTTCCTTACGATATGCATCAAATTTTTCAAATAATTTGATGCATATTTTTATGACAAACCGTTTGTCTGCTTAGAGCACGTTTTCTTGTCAGAGTTGATAACATATCCCTCTCTGCACTTGCAGAAATAAGAGGCATTGTTGTTGACACAAATATGTTCGCAGTTGTGTCCAAGCGCACAAGCATCGAAACCTGCAAAATCAGCTGAATGAGCAAAAATGATTTCACCAAAAATCAAATACTATGAAATAATATTATATTAGACATTATTGTCGAGTTAGTGATGCATTTGTTTAATTTTAAATTAAATATATTTATATAAATTTAATGTATATGAATATTCTTGAATAATTACATAACATAGCTTTTAAAGTTTGATTGTTGTACGATTCTAGATTAAGTTAAAATGTGATCCAATTGATTCTAAACCATTCTCCCCAACAAAAAATGATCTTTATTCTCTTACCACAGAGTGTCTCCCTGAACTTGGATGTTAGTTTCTCAATCACTCCGTATGTTTCCACATAGAAGACATGGTCATCAAGAGGCTGACTGGCCATTAGTTTCAGAGAACGCATATCTGCTCTGTCCACTCCGACTGCATAAATTTCAATCCCAGCAGCCCTTGCTGCTGCTGCCACCTCTTCAACTTTATCTTGCGGCCTTCCATCGGTCACAATGATGGCCACCTTACCGATGTTCTTCTTCAGTGGCCGGGCCCCAGCGTTCTCGGTAAAAACCTGCTCCATGGCAGTTTTAATGGCCAGGCCAGTCATGGTTCCCGTTGAGAGCGGATCGATACGGGAGAAGGCCTGCTTGACTTCGGCCTTACTAAAGTACTTTTTTAGCAGGAACTCAATGTTGACGGTGCTGGCGTAGTTGACCAGGGCGACTCGTGTGGCATCAGATCCGATATCAAGAGAGTCGACCATTTCAGAGAGGAAGATTTTGACCTTCTCGAACTCTGCAGGACGGACGCTGCGAGAACTGTCAATGATAAAAACCAGGTCTAGAGGGCGGCTCTTGCAGAGCTCTGCAGGAGCTGTAAGAGAGAAATGATTCATTGAAAATAAGTGTCACATTATCGTTAAAATGATCAAATGAAGTGCAAAGTGTAACGCTGAAAGAGATTAATATTTAAGTGTTTGTTTATGAGAAGAGCTCCTCAGTTAGCAGTGCAGCGCTGTGACTGAAAAATGGAAAGAAACTGAGTCAGTTAATCTAATTTGTACTAAACAATTGCATTTCTGTAGATAATAGGCTTGGCATTAGCAAAAATGGCCTCATTAATGCTATTTGTCCTGCTTGTTTAATGCTAAATGACTAGGGGTGTAACAATATACTGTGTCACAATATATAAATGCAACAATATGATGGATAGTGACGACATTGTGCATAATAAAGAAAAATTTTGCAATATTATAGATTAAAAACTCTGTCAGCACCTAAAAATTCCGACGGCACCTATTCACTGCAGAGTATCCTTTGGTGAGCAAGTGATGTGATGTTTCTAATCTGTTCAAACTCATCCACAACTTGGATGGTCCAAGGATGAGTAATTTTTAGAAAAACTTCATTTTTAGGTGAACTAC
The DNA here is from genome assembly GCA_019740295.1 of Labeo calbasu. NCBI lineage: Eukaryota > Metazoa > Chordata > Actinopteri > Cypriniformes > Cyprinidae > Labeo > Labeo calbasu. Next base: position 45,354 of record JAHKKF010516156.1, read on the forward strand.
AGTATTCTTTTAAATGTTTATCATACTTTTTGAAAGAAATAACTAAAAAACATACAAAAACATAAGTATTGTAAGAGCATCGTATTGTAAGGTCAGTATTGTGTATCAAACCAAATCGTGACATATATATATTTTGTTAAACCCCTATAAATGACCTTGAATAGAGAAAGAGAGAAAGAGGAGAAAGATTATTAAACAGGATTGAAGAGGACCAGACTGGTCGTCTGCAACCGGTGGGGTGGGATTGGTCTACCTGGGTCAGTGGAAGGTTCGGCAGGGGCAGGTGTGCCATGAGGGGTACTGACCGGCTCTGGAGTGGTTGTTGTGGTTGCTTTGGTTGTTGTGGTTGTTGTGGTTGTTGTGGTTGTTGTGGTTGCTTTGGTTGTTGTGGTTGCTTTGGTTGTTGTGGTTGCTTTGGTTGTTGTGGTTGTTGTGGTTGCTTTGGTTGTAGGGGCTGTAGGGGCTGTAGTGGTTGTAGTCTGTGTTGGAGGTGGCGGGGGTAGGGTGGCTACCTTGGTGAGTGGCATGGGCACTGTAGGGGCAGGTAACACCANGGTCAGTGGAAGGTTCGGCAGGGGCAGGTGTGCCATGAGGGGTACTGACCGGCTCTGGAGTGGTTGTTGTGGTTGCTTTGGTTATTGTGGTTGTTGTGGTTGCTTTGGTTGTTGTGGTTGTTGTGGTTGCTTTGGTTGTTGTGGTTGCTTTGGTTGTAGGGGCTGTAGTGGTTGTAGTCTGTGTTGGAGGTGGCGGGGGTAGGGTGGCTACCTTGGTGAGTGGCATGGGCACTGTAGGGGCAGGTAACACCACTGGAATTCTGGGTGGTGTGGGCACAACTGACCAAACAGGATGGACAGGTGAGATGGGCCGGACAGGTAAGGCAGGACGGTGGTGGATAAAGGGAGGCCCCTTCCAGGGCGGCCGCTGGAGATGATGATGTTGATGAGGGTTGCGATGATGATAGCTGTAAACCCTGTGATTAAAGCCATGAGCTTTGTTTGGTTATAGAGAGAGAGAAAGAGAAAGAGGGGGTAAACAGATACATAGAAATACAAAGAAGGAGAGAGAATCCATAAACAGATGAAAAGGAGAAAACAAGTGGGAGCATGAAAAGAAGATTTAGAATGAGAAAAGGAGGGAGAGAAGCAGTAAAGTAAGCCATTACTTTTAAAGCAATCTGATCTTGATGTGGGTTTGTGATGACACTTTTGGTTGTTAGCAAAAGCATGAGCTAAAAATGTTTCCATTTTCAAGCAGTGAGGCAAAGTCAGAGGCCCGCTCAGAAGTTCTCTGTGAATGACTGCGATCTAACATGTCAACCTGTAGGTGAAACATGTTGTAGCACCAGATCCATCTCATTTCTTTGGGGACAGAAGTATATAACATTACTAGATTAATGATTTCTGTTAAAAGACATGACACAGTCAGAAATTGAAGGATGAAGATTAATTATAGTACATCTTTGATTAAAAAAATCTGGAATTAAAAAAATCTTTTTCAAACCATCATTTAAAGAATGTGAAAAAAATAAGATTTTTAATGAACAATTAAAAAACAAGGTTTTTATCTTTCAATATTCCTGTAATGTAGTACTCAATACAACAACTCCTCCCAAGGTTTTAGAAGTCTAAAGGTCTCTGATCCATCATTAAGCACTTAAAAAAAACTGCTAATAATAAGCCTACTGTAAAATAGAAAGTCCAGCTGTGAGTAGATTACATCATTTTACAGGACTACAGTAGGCTAGGTTACTTTTTGTTCCTGAAGAGCACTAATGCTGTTTACAAAAAAAAAAAAAAAAAAAAAGTACTAGCTTTTCACTATTTCACTAGAAAGTTTTTTTTTTTTTTTTTTTAAATAATACTCAGACCCCTGCTGAAAAATAAAACAATAGAAACCATCGCAGAAATTCTACTGGTTTCCACTACAAATACCATTGCAAACCATCAACTTTTAATCATTAAAAATTGTTTCCTGTAATGTGTTTTGGGACATATTACATTAGCATTTAGGGGTTTTAACAAGCCATCAATAGAAGGTATTTACCAGTAGAGACCAATAGGCATATTACAGTTTCCATTCAAATCAGTACAATTCCCATTTTAACCAGTAAAATCATTACAAATTGTGTAATGGTTTCTATTGTTTCTTTCAGCAGGGACAGTGTTAACATATTTTAAATATTCAATTAAATTGCTTGAAAAGGGTAGCTTTCACATGATTTTAATAATAATAATAATAATAATAATAATAATAATAATAATAATAAAGTTACAAAAAAAAAAAGATTACCTCCAAAGTTGATGGAGTTGCCGTGTCCAGGCATACTGGGGGTGAAGTGAGATCTCTGGCGGTCCGCGTACAGCTGGTTATGGTTCCGTACGTAAGGGCCATACGTACCCTGCGTCTCCATTAAAAATGCAGACAAACAAAAGACAGAAATGCAAATAAAGCATGTCATGTTGATGAAGATGAATGCAGAAATCTCCGTTCTTGTGTTTATTCCGACTCACTGTGAGAGTTTTGACAGGAGGAGGCGCTCACATGATGTTTTAAAGCCGCTGGCCCCCAGACGTCCAACGCCAGCCACCAATCCAGAGAAACAAGTGCGTTTGACTGGGCGGTCGTTTTTTATATATATATATATAAATGTAGTGCAGAATACCAACAGCATAGATACTCCACATTATATAGTGCTCAAAGCATTCTGAAAATTCTGAAAAAAAGTCATGTTTATTAGCTAATATAAATAACTTTATGATATCTCTAACCCTAAGTAAAACCCAAATATTTTAATATAATTCTGCAGTGTGTATAATAATTCATCCCAACTCTAGAGGGCGCTGTAAAATGTGCACTACTACAGCAGCAGCGACTGCTGGGTTGTTTTTACCGTGCTCGTCGTTTGGCAGCTCGAGATTAGAGAGTCAAGGGGAGATCACTCAACTCAATTAGGTAACATTTTAGGTAACACAAGTCTTTTTAAGTCTTTTCAAGTGTTGTTTTTGCATTTGTTGATGGTGAAGTATCCAGAAGTATTATCGTGAGCGATGGTTTGGGCTACAAACACATTATGAGTTGCTGTCTATGCACATTCTGATGACATTATCGTCATGAGAATATGTCAGGTTTTTACAAATTATATGCTTTTCCTCATGTCTGTATTGAAATATTATTTATATTTCCGTTCTCAAAGTAGTTATTTGATAAGTGTACAGACAAGTCCTTCAGCACCATACTGTGTGAAGTTTAGACAACATAAACACAACGTCATTTGTCACCGCTGTCGAGCTGAATATGCCTGTTTATCTATACACAAATGCAAATTTGTGGAAAAAATTCAGCTAAGAATTATTTCAAAATGACGTTTTTATAAATTGTAGTGCATTCTGTATTCTCCTTGTAGTTCGTTTAGAAGATTTCCAGAGCGTTTAGATCTGAATCTCGGCGCTTGTTGACTTGAATGTAAAGTGTGCATACATGTTAAACCTTTCCTCTGATCTTTTTCTCGTGTCTGTTTAGTGTCACAGTATGCAGAGTCTGTCAGTGCAGGCGCTGGCCCTGCGGCAGCTAGGCAGGCTGAACTCCCTCCAGCTGCTCACGCCGTGCCATGCCTCTGGTCTCAGCATGTGGTGCCCACGAACATTACATGCACGTCAGCTGTGGGGTTCAGCCACTCACCAGACACACCGGACAGCTATGTGGCCAAAATCATGGGACTCTCGGCAGAGCTGGTCGCTCCATCAGACCCGGCTCAAGAGCACGAGAAAGAAAGGGAAGCAAAAAGCAATGCAGCAGGAGGATGAAGAGGAGGAACCGGAAGATGCAGAAGCTAGTGATTATGAGGATGAGCTTCCAGATGACCCAGGCCTGCCAAAAGACTATAAAGACCATGAGAAAACTGTCCAGTCCCTACGTTTCGATCTAGTTTTGAAGACAGGATTGGACATTGCACGAAAGTAAGAAGGGGAAACTGTTTATCATGTTCAGAGATTTAGCAAGTTAGTGTTTTCAGTTCAAATTGCAGATGTAACTCCTAGTTTTGTCTCATAGAACCTGATGAGAGAATGGACTGATGACGTTTGTATATAATCTTTGCTTATATTGTACTCTGCTCATATTGGCTGTACATTTAATTTGTGATGTTTTGGCCAGTTGCAGTGACTAACATATGCATCTCTTTTACAGTGGTGTGGAGGATGCTTTCTACAACCTCAAGTTGAGACTGAATGGTCAGAAACTCACCAAGAAGAGCAAAATGGTAAGCCAGCACCCTCTAGTGGTAGAATCAGAAAGAATGTTCCTCAAAAATATCTAACACTGGCTGAACAAATTATGTATGCAATTAAAAAAAACTACCCTGCTTAATTACTGAATTAGTGTAAGTAAAAATGGCACCTTAATTTAAAAATCCACTGTCTGCTGCCTCCTACAGGTTAAAGAGGGGGATACACTGGATCTGATCCTAAATGAGGACAAGGAAATGGACATGGTCTTGCTGAAGAGAGTGATCTTAAAAAAGGTGGTCGGAGAGACAAAAGACGCAGAAAAGCAGAGAGTCATTCTAAGGAGCTGGAAACACCTACAGCTTCCCAGAAAGGATGTGTACAAGCAGTAAAGACCAATTCTGTGAAGTGTTTGAGAGGTGAAAGATCAGAAAAATGGACAAAACTCGTAGTCCTATTCCACTTTCCAACCATATGATTCTGAAACTGCAGATTGAGGATTTAATGTTTTCTATGCCCAACAAAAACTGAAAGTCCTTCTCATATCTATTGACTTAACAGTAGTTCTCATAACTGTTTCATACTACTTGGAAGACGTTTCTTATTAACTTTACAGGTCACAAATGGAACACAAATGCATCATATTGTGTAGAGGTGGTTTTGGTTATATGTATTTTTATTTTTATTTAGTGTTTGCTTACTAGATTCACAAAATAACATTATGAGATTAATCAGATTGTGTTTGGGATATAAGTTGTTTTCTGATGTCTTTATGACATTGGTAGATTTTCAATTAGCGGTTTTCAGGAAGGTTACAGATTGCCTTTGCATACAACTGCACTAAGAGACCCTGACCAAAAATAGAAATATTGAAAAATTTCTGCACAGCATTTTTACAAAAGATTAAAAAATGTCAAAACTAGTGCTGTAAAAAAAGATTAATCACATCCAAAGTAAAAGTTTGTGTTACATAACATGAGCGTGTGTATAAAAATATACACACATACATGTATATATTTACGGGAAAAAAGTAAAATATATTTATATATAATATATAAATATGGATACATATATACATGTAAATATTTCTTAAATATATAAATATAACTATACACAGCACACGCACGATTAATCAATTTGACAGCACTAGTCAAAACCCAAACAAATAAGACAAATTTCTTTCTCTTGTCTTCATTATAATGGTCAGTGGTGGAATATACAAAGAACACAAATTTAATTTAGACATCAAAGATAAAATCTGTCTTCCCCCTTTCATTTTTATGATTTTTTTCTGACGGTAAAAGGCTTCTAATGACCCTCACGTGTATATCTGAAGTAAAATAAAAAGGAACGTGAAACCCATCTTGGCTAGGAAGTGATTTTTTATTTAAAAATATATAACATATAACCTGGTGCTATAGTTAAGTACAGATGAATAAGATTTACTTCCTGTAAGGCAGGACATACTTCAATATGTTGATAATTAGAAAAAGCCAGTGCTGCAACATTGCTACAACTTAAAACAAAAAATATATTTATATATCTTCTCTGCCCTCACCCCGAACTAAAGTGACCTATTATTTTCAAAGAACTAAATGTTTACATTTAAGTTGATTAAGGCTAACTTTAGCTTATCTATTAATTCGACATTAGAATAACATCAATAATATTTTGGCATATAAATAGTAACACTAATATTTCACTGTCGTGTGATAGTGGCTTCAATCACCAGCTTCCTGTCAATTACTAAACCATCCCGTTTAAAGGCCATGGATGTGAACTCGACCAGCCGAACTAGACCTTAAACAAGAACGAGTTTCAGTATGCTTCAGCTTATGGACTTGTGCAAATAACAGGTATGTTGTGTAAAATATAGGAAAACAGGTCTGCACTCTGCAGGAACATTGTCTAAGAGTAAGTCACAGTGTTGTTTGATCTCTTTGCCTTCTTTAGAATGTCACATTTCTTGCGATTGGGGCGCCTACAGCGCTCGTCAATGCTTGGGACGCATTCGTAGTGCCACACCTCCTCCATTTTGTCAACTGGATAGACAGCCTCCACATAATGACGAATAAGTCGGAGACGCACAGGGTCCAGCTGTTTCTTGTTGCAGGCCCCAGAGTGGTTGTACTGCAGCCGTAAATTTTCCTGCGTAAAAAGTTCTGGGAAGAGTCGGACGAGAAGGCGTGCAGCAAAATTTCCCACAGACAGACTCTGCTGGACAATCTCCCTCACTTCAGCATCCGTGAGCAGGTACTCAGAAGGCACTGGAAAGTCTGGGATGGACACCGAAAGGTCCTCAAGTGGGATTTTGCAAAAGTCCTTGCTGCTTTTCTCCAGGGGTGAAGACAGGACTTCAAAGTCCTCCTTTAGGCGATCTGAAGCGAGAACGTTGATTTGCCCAGCAGTTAGCAGCGAGTCTTTTAGGTCAGGATCTTGGTCAGGCGAACAAGCCTTCCGTTGTTGCTGGTACGAACGCCGTTGGTCGGTATCCCGTCGCCGACAGCGCTCATCGAGTTTGCCGACAAACTCGAGGGTCCACACGCGGTCGTTCTTAGCTTGTGGGTAAAGCAGCTGAACGTAATGCCGGATGAGATTGATTCGTAGGGGATCCAGCTGTTTCTTTCCTAGAGAGCCACTGCAGTTGTAGTATTTCCGTGCATTCTCGTAAGTAAAGAGCTCGGGGAACATGAGAACCAGAAGTCGAGATGCAAAGTTCCCAATTGATAAACTGCTTTCGTAGTTATTCTTCAGCTGTTCCTTAGTAAGTATATACTCCTGAGGAACATCAAACTCTGGAGGGGGGATCTCCAGCTTGTCAAAATCCACAGGCTCCAGCCACGATTTCTTAGACCTGCGATTTGGTTTCTCATAATCGCACAGGTCACTGATCTTAACAATGGAGATATTATCAGGGAGATGGGTGGTGTCATACATCTCTCGGTTTTCTCGACCGCTGCCATTGACTGAAGCATTCTCCAGGGCTTCCTCCATACGTTGCACGCACAACTGCAACCAGGTTTCTTCAGGGATATCAGGGAAATTGGCCTCCATGTATTTTCGTATAATTTCTAGTCTGTCCGAGTCGATGATCAACTGTCCAATGCTGTTGTGGCCCTCCGGCAACTTGCCCTCCTCAAACACTTCCGGGAAGAGTCTGTTCAACAAAAACACGACAAGCTCCTCCGGCGAAGTTAAGTCTTCAGAGTCTTCACCTGTAGTCTCATGTTGATCAAACACTATATCTGAACTGACGTTGTTTGGATGAACGTCATTGTTCTCTCCAGAGTTTAGGGAAAGACTTTCATCCTGGGCATCTTCATTGATGAAATGACAAGCGTGATTCGGTTCCATGTCAAACCCGACCACCATTGGAGCCTGTTTGTCACACATCTGACCGCTTTCCATGTCCTTCTGAGCCCAGAAACGATTTAAGAAGTCATTGATCTGCAGCAAGCACTCTGTCTGCCAGACGTTTTCATTTTTCACCAACGGGTAACAGACTTCCACGTAGTTCCGTATTAGCTGAAGGTGCAATGAATCTAAAGTCCGTTTGGTTGTAAGGCTGCAGCCATGTGAGCATTCTTTTGCTGTAAAAAGTTCTGGGAACAGTTGAACGAGAAGTCTGCAGCCAAGATCTCCAGCAGTGGATGTTTGCTCCATCAGCTGGGTGAGTTCTTCATTGGTCAGTTGATATTCAGGAGGAGGCTGAAACTCCATGACCATCTCAGAGGGCTTCATCTGCTTTTTAATGCGCGTCACTTCAAGCGAGAGCAAATCCACCTTGCTGTGCAACTGGGTCATGCTGGAATTCAGCGAGTTGAGGAGGAAGAACATCTTCTCAATGAGCGGGTAGAGGTGAGAATCCAAGGCAGAAGGAGACCCTGTGACCCCCACATTAGGAGAGGCCTTAAACACATGGTGCTTTCTAGAGTTGCCCAGTTTTTGAAAGTGGACACCATTATGGCTTGCTCTGACTCCATTGTGGGCTCCAGTCTGGTCCAGACTGGATGCAGCTTTGCGCTCAGAAATGCGATGCGTGATGCTGTAGAGTGGTTTCCTGTATGAAGAGATGGGATTCTGCTCCTGTGGAGATAATCTGTGGCTGTGAGAACATGACCTGCTTCCATTATCTGAACTGCTGTCAAGGAGATGTTCTCCTGCCTGGAAAGTAAGTGTGAGATGTTGCTGTTAATCATTTGTACCAAAAGAAAAGTCAAACCAGACATAGCCTGTTCTTTAGCAAATCTTGGCAAATTATATCCCAAATGTAATGTTCAACCTTGCACTTCATTTTACCTGTGTTGTCACCTTGGCCTTCTTCCCGCTTGCAGCTCCTTCCACCTCAGGGCCTGCGTGTGTTGCTGATCGTTTTGTAATGCGTTTAAAGAAGCTCTCCATCTTTCCCGCTGTGTTTTCAATAACATCCTCTGCATCTTTCTCAACTTTAACTTCTGGAGAAAAACCAAGTGTTCAAAACTATTTAAGAATGCTGAGAAATTCCGACAGACATCATCTCACAACTCTGTACGACTTTAATGAGGAGAACACATCAACCTAATTTACATCTCCAGTATTAAGGTCTGTCTCAGTTGATCTGATCACAAATTATCAGCTGAGACATTTGCAACTGGTAGTAACATGCATCTCCTTTGACCATCCTAAAGAACCTTTATAAACTGGACAACATAAAGTGTTTTAGGTGACCTCCATATTGATATCAGGCATACTGAACAAGTTCGTTGAGGTGTTGTTTTGAATATATATGCATGTGCTTTTCATGCTTTTTCACTATTGTCGGCATGAAACGGAACCTGCGATCATCAGTGTTGGGGAAAGTTCGTTTTAAAGGTAATGCATTATCCTAAAAAAGTAACTAATTACATTACTTAGTTACTTTTTATGGAAAGTAATGTTACATTACTTTTGCGTTACTTTTTAAATCTGGGCAGAGCTTGCTTGTTTGTTTTTAATATAAAAAGCAATATTTTGGCAATAAAGACATTGGTTAATAAAATGGGATTAAATAATAAAGGATATTTGTGTTATTTGTTTGCATTTCACTGTTTTTATTCATTTTGAGGAATACTGCATCTGTGAGATGAATTAATGCATGTCCACATTTAGTCTAAAACTGTAGTAACATCAAGTTTACACAACGCACACAACACCTCTGCATTTACTCCCGATTTCTCTCAACATGGGGACAGGAGACTTGTCAGTCAATGAAAGGGAAAACAAAGTAACTGGCGTTACTTATTTAAAATTAAAATCTTGTAATTAAAAAAGTAATGCATTACTTTACTAGTTACTTGAAAAAAAGCCATCTGATTACGTAACTCGCGTTCCTTGTAATGCGTTGCGTCCCCCAACACCGGTGATCATCATATCTGCTTATCGAGTAAAACAGCTTCTCAAACAAGACAAAATGCAGGGCAGTCCTTGATTATGATGGATAAATCATTTCTAATAAACACTGCAACCTTTCACTAAAAATAAGAATGGCTGATTTCATGGTGACTTTAAAGTCAACATGTAACGAGCAAGTTCAGAACCCTTGTTTTAAGGGCAATGGTTGATATTTACAGGTAAGCATTTTTGACATTGTCTGATGTTCTACCTGTAATAAACGTTATTGCTTATACCTGTACTGGTGATTCAGTCACAAGTGATCCTAAAAGCAGGTTCAATACAACATCTTTTGATGCTAAAGTGAGTTCATTTCACTGGAAAAGTTGATTTGGACTGTTCATTTCGTTATGCATGTTACTAAACAGAGATATTGTGATGTTTAACTACAGTTCACAAAGGGCAACGAAATGAGAATGGTTTTAGTGTCAATCATTATTTACATACTTTTATCAGGCACTTGTCCATCTGCATTAACCATGCACACAGAAGAGCTCATGTCCTGGGAAGAGACACACAAGACCCATTACTCATTATTACATTTCTTATGCACCTTTACACTTGTCAGTCATAGGGAATTAAAGTTTAGAAATATCTTACTGCTATATTAATAAAATCTTTAGGTATAATAATTTGTTTAAAAAGAAAAAAAGGAAGCATTTGGCTTGCTAAAAGACAGTGAAGTCGGTATTACAAACGACTTGTCACAAATGTCATGTCAAGCGTGTGAAGATGATGATGTGTGTAAAACTTTATTCTCGGAGTGAATTGTCTCTCCGGTGAAGTTCTGGGAGATTGTTTTCCTATTTGTTTTTCATGTCTTGCACCGTGAAGTCTCGCCAGAGCACCGGAGAGGCGCTGCTTCACCGTACCGACCCCCGTCCACCGGCTCTACTTCCTCATTCTTCCAGTGGAAACCCCACGGATCGGTACAACCGGGAAGACAGACGGACAAGCGGCTCCCTACCGCGTTCCTTCTGTGGACTGCATATGTCTTAAGAAAATAACGTATTCTTAATGTTTCTGCAGTAATACGGAGTGCTGCCCTTCTCTCTCGTGTTTCCCCTCCCTCCCCCGTGCGCAACTCTCCCTCTTGCGTGACGCGGCAAGAAAAACATCCACCGATGAGTTTTCGCTCCGTCTCTCGCAACACGGCGCGCATAAACTACCTGCGCGGCTGAAATCAAACTCACCTTTGCGACTCCGGGCAGCCGTGTGCGGTGGGTTAGGAGACATTAGCCATGGTCGCGTCTTTAAATCCAGTGGATTTGTCCACGGGTAACTGTTGTCCGTGTTTCTCTCCGCTGCTTTTTTTTCTCTAGTCAGTGCCCTCTCGCGTGACGTGACGGTACTGTGTCATTTCCGCACAGCTGTGGGTTTGCTGTGGGTTTTTGCCAGCCCACCCCACGTGAATCCCTGAGCTGCTGTGCCGTGGCAAAGAAACGCGCCGAGTGCGCGCTGTGGCGTGGGACTTCTCGTAACACACTGGTCATTTCAAGAGGCCCCTCGAGTCGCGCGCCTGAGTTCCACGAGTGTAAATCATCCGCGTCATAGACGCTCGTGACTTTGCAAACCTACATCAGAGTATATAGTTGAATTTGTTTTAGAAAACTTGTAATAACCATGCTTTATGTAAACACAAAACTATACCGTAATTTACTTTAGAAATAATAATGGATAAATATGAGATATTCAATGTTTTATTGTTATTATTTTTTAATTATGTTACGTTTTATAGTACATTTTGTTGTTTTATCCTAAAACGTTATTGATTTGAAGGTGGTACCGTTACATAAATGACGTTAAGCAAATTCTGAGTATTGAGATTGGAAATGTAAGCAACACCAAGAAAACCAAACGATAGGCTACCACGAATTGTTTGGATGTACTTTGTTCTCAGAGAAGGTTTTGCATTTAATCATATTTGGCTTTCAGTTTTTTTCAGGTTGAAAAAATGTTTTAAAAGCCTTAGTGGATTACTGACTCGATTTACAAGTGTTATGTTTTTCTTTCTTTTTTTCATATGTGACACTGGACCGCAAAACCAGCCACATGGGTATTTTTTTTAAAACTGAGATTTACACATCATCTTAAAGTTGAATAAATAAGCCTTCCACTGATGTGTGGTTTGTTAGGATAGGACAATATTTGGCCGAAATACAACTATTTGAAAATCTGGAATCTGAGGGTGCAAAATAAATAAAAATATTGAGAAAATCGCCTTTAAAGTTGTCCAAATTAAGTTCTTAGTTATGCACATTACTAATCAAAAATTACGTTTTCATATATTTACGGTAAAAAAAAAAAAAAAAGTACAAAATATCTTAATGGAACATGATCTTTACTTAATATCCTAATAGATTTTAGCATAAAAGAAAAAACGATTATTTTGACCGATACAATGTATTTTTGGCTATTGCTACAATATCCGTGTGGTCCAGGGTCACATATGAAACCAAATGTTGGCCAAAAATTAATTTAATCCCATCTGTAACATTTAGGACCAAAAGTTATGATTCTCATTATCAGATTGTAGATTTCAAAATGTTGTGTTAACGATAAGTGATAGCAGTATGCTTTTTATAATAGTTAGCATTATAATAAGCCTAAATAAATGGTTCTGTACAGTTTCTCACCAGCTAAAATAGTAACCTTGATTAAGTTTGGTACTTTTTAAAAAAAAAAAAAAACTATGCAGGTTGTTTGACAACTATACGTTATCTACGTTTTAATTTATATAGGTCCAAATTGCTTTCTGTAATCTTTCACATACCACATTATCTTGAAAAGCCATTTTTTAACTTTATCAGCACACAAATAAGCTAAACTTCATATTATTGTCCATGATAGTTACAACTAGGCAACAACATATTGATATAATTTAATTAAGTTCCAGTTTTAGCGCTTTTAAGTTGTTTACTGCCAGTTTACCAATGAACTGCCGTCTAGTGGATGTGACAGGTACTGCAGGGCAAAGTTACGTATTGTGAATTGTTTTGCTGTCAAATATTTTTTTGTTATTTTTATGAACAACATTTATTTATTTTATTGTTGGAAGCAAACCATCACGCCAATAAAGTACTTTGAAATTGAAAAATAAAACCATTTCATATTTATAGAAACAGTATGGATGTCTAAAAATATCTAATTCATGATCTACTTATGGGTGACGTACGTTGTTATAAACCCAAACCACTACACAGCTTACTGCAGCATCCTGCACAAAAGCAAATAACGTTAGGTGAAATCAGTCCACTGCTGCTCTCGTTCTCGCTCGCAAACGTACACCTCTGAAACTATGTTCTCAGACACTCATCAACGGCACCCGATGTGGCCAATGTCCCGTAACGCGCATTAGTAATGTCTGCATTAGTGATGTCTGCATTAAGTCACGGAGCCGTGGCTCTTTGAGATGTGGGTGTGATGAGGCGCCGGTCATTATTCAGGTAATGTGGGCTGTTTGATCTATCACGCGCTCATGCGATGACGCTCGCGCCTCTGTTCTATGGAACGCGCGACTGCGCACTTGAACGGGGAGTCTCGCGTTGCTCGTTAAAGACTCATTTAAACTTGCGCTCATCTCATTTTTTATCTCATGAGAGAAAGAACTGCATCCATCAAATCGAGAGAGAATATTTTGGTACATTTGTGCCAGAATAAAACAGTGTACTAAAGACACTAAAAAAGCAAATAAATCAAACTGACAGACATAACTCAGCTGCTGTCCAATGAATTGTTTTTGCTCTTCATATCTGTTTAAACTGCTATAAAAATGCTGTCAGTCTATAAGCACACGTGATAAAATGCATGAGTCACATCATGCAAAACAAGAGCGCTTCCTATTTAATTTTATTATGCAAAGACCTAAAACACCGATATTAAAAATCTAGTTGTTTCAATGAACGGAGACCAAATCTAGGTGACTGATCTCGAACCAGCCTCCTCTTGTCCCAAAATAACTCACCCAGACCCAAACACATAAAGGAGGCGGAGAGTCGCCTGTCTGTATGGAATAAATGAGTGTTGTAATAGCTTTGAGCTTTGCTGAAGTGGAGCTGCTATCACACACACTCTCTCGCTTGCTCTACCTGTGCAAATCCAGCCACCATGTCATCAGGGGATCGGATTGCCACGAATCGCCAAACCGCAAAAATCATTTCCATGCGCAAAAACAGAGACAGGGTCAAGTTACCAGGGTGATGATACTGACGGCCATAAACTCAAACTGCAAGTATGTGTGTATGTCTGACTTTCGACAGGCCGATGTCTGACCCCATAACACCCACACAAACACTATATATATATATAGATGCAGAGACTCATAAAGTAAACACAGGCGCTATCAAAACGATTGAACGTTCTGACCAATGAACCAATTGCGTGAGTTTGGGGCGGGACTATCAGTTTGTGCAGCCAATGACAGACAGGTTAAGAGTTGGGAAACCTGGTTGGAAACAGTCCTGACTTTTATGCTCCCGCTCAGCTTTGCCAATTTTATTTTATTTTTTATTTTTTGTATGTCTCGTGGAATTGAGCTACTCTTACCACCGCGGGTTAAAAGTTTGACATTTTATTAATTATATTTGACAGAAATATGTGCTTGAATTATTTTGCTCTCACTAGTTTATTCTACCAATGATAAAACTGTGATAAATATATCTAAACTGTTGTCAATCTCAGATGATTTTATTTATGAAACAGACTGTTTATATATCACTACTGCACAGTTAAGTTGAAATTTGCGTGCATAGCAGTGGCTGTAAAATGGGTATTTTTAGGTATGGAGGGAGTGATATATTTTGTGTTTTGGTATTGGACTAGTTTTGGGCTGGTTTATTATGCAGATGGGGTACAAATTTCACCTCAGATTTTTTTTTTTTTTGGTAAGAATTCTGAGAAGTGTCTATCAGTTCAACAAAACAAGGACAGCAGTGTTGCCAGGTCTGCTTAAGTGACTTTGGGCTAGTTTTTCTTTTTTTCCCAGAAATTGTTTAAAGATTTGGGCAGTCGTGGGTTGTTTTTTTGGGCACTTTTCCATAATACAATTGTTTGTTTGCCTCTCAAAGAACAAAACATATGTGACTCTGGACCACAAAACCAGCCGTAAGTCGCATGGGTATACTTGTAGCAATAGCAAACAATATTGTATGGGTCAAAATTATCGATTTTTCTTTCATGGCAAAAACCATTAGGATATTAAGTTAAGATCATGTTCTAAGCTATTTTGTAAATTTATTTATTTTTCTACCGTAAATATATCAAAACTTCATTTCTGATTAGTAATATGCACTGCTAAGAACTTTATTTGGACAACTTTAAAGGCGATTTTCTTAATATTTGATATTTTTTGCACCCTCAGATTTCAGATTTTCAAATAGTTGTACTTCAGCCAGATATTGTCCTATCCTAGCAGACCATACATCAATGGAAAGCTTACTTTTGTCTGGTTTTGTGGTCCAGGGTCACATATGACGACTTATGAATTGTTATTTTGTATGTAACCATGTTTCTCTGTCCGTTCCCACAAACTGACTGCAACTTTTTACAATTACTTAAGTAATTTGATTTCAGCACCTTTATGCCATTACAAGCTGCTTCTGATGCAACAATAAGACTTTTCTTAAATAATACAACAATTGTATTAAAAAAAAACAGGGGTCATCTACTTTGGCCTGTTTCCCAGACTTCGCTTATTTTGGGCTTGTTTTTCAGGCCAGGTCACTAAAAGATGGGTACAAACTGAGCCAGCACTGATCAACTAATGAAAATTGGCAGAAAATTGAATAACCAGAATCCAGTCTGTAAAGTGTTAGCTATGACTGATTAAATGAAGCAAACTTGCACTAATTAAATTGAGGTAGGGACCCAAAACCCATAATTCCCTTAAAACAAGAGATCAAAAGTTCTCTCATGACCTGTTCTTCTGCACTTAGATTGATATTTGGATCTGTAATGAGTATTTCAGATCACAGTGATACTAATAATAAAGTCTGAACAAACTCTGATCAGGGCAAGACAGCTCAAGAGTTTGTCTCTGACAGGAGGTGTTGTGTCAGGAAGAGCTGCTTGTTCTTCCTTTCTGTCTTCGTAGGTTTTCACAGGGACTTTTCTCAGGTCTGCTTGAGGCCAAAATGAATTTTTCATGCATGACCAGAGGGCTGTCCCACTCCTACCGAGCAAACTTAGTGTAATATCCTGCCTACATATTTGAGGCCAGAGAGAGACATGGAAGGAACTCTGAGGTACTGATGTTCCTGCACGCATCTGTCCTTCAAGCGTTTCAAGTGTGTGTGTGGCTCGGCGGCTGCCGACGGTGACCGTCACTCCCCTACGCCCCGCTTCACACCCTAGTCGTCCCCCCCGTGGTCACCCGGGAAACCGCAGGCTGCCCAGGCTGGCGCCAGTCCTCTCGCTGAGCTGATCAATACTGCAGCATTTCCTGCCCATTCACTCAGGTCACACACTCACCTCATTAATAATTACTGCCAACACTGCTGCTGGAGCACCCCGGGCACCCACAACACACACACACACACACACACACACACAAACACACTCACACACTGTCATCGTTTTTTAGACAAACATTTAAGTTAATGCCACCCCCTATAATACCAATATGTTTCTCTGTGCTCACGAATCAGCTTACAATGATATCAATAATGTTTGTTTGTCTTCTTTCAAGTGGTGTATAGAAATACTGACCTCCGTTAGGGATTCACAGAAATTTTAGAATAAAGAGAAACAGATTTTTTTTTTTTTTTCAAAAAAGACATCTCATTTAATTTTAAAAGATAAAGCTGATTTGGCGGCTAAATGCATAGTGTGTATGAGTCCAGTGAACTCGACAATCAGTTCAGCATAAAAATCGTCATCTGAGCAGGTCAGAACCACAAACACTCCAATGTAAGTCCTTTTAAAACAGCACCCGAAAAATCATGGTCAAACTCCAGGCAGGCTCAGTTTCAGCATAAACCAATTGCATTAAACTGAACTGGATTGATATATACATCCAGATTGAACCCATCTTCAGAACTTGGTGACTGCACAGGCCATGTTTTCCAGTGCCGACCGAGCTTCTGAGGGTGGGAAGCACTTCATGGCCTCTAAGGCCTTGTTGCCATGGTAACTGCACAGGTCAAGCGCCTGGCTCACGCTTCTTTCCGTCTTTATCAGGCCCCGGAGCTGCAGAACATACAAGAATGAGGAGAAAGTTTAATATCACTTTATCAAACTGATGGAACAGAAGGGGGAAAGGTAATATTCTTTTAAGCAAATTTAGAGGCGAAGAACCATTTGAAACAGTCAATTTCTACAGAATTTACTTGCAAAACAAATAGCAGTAACATTAACTAACGTGTTTGGTATCATTAACTAACAATAAATACTTTTATAGCATTTATTAACCTTGGTTAAATGTTATTTCTACATACATTTTTAATATTTCAAAATGCATAAATGATTATTTCATTTCCAGAATAAAAATATCCTGATAATTTAGTCAGCACTGTCATCCAAGATGTTCATGTCTTTGTTTCTTCAGTCAAAAAGAAATTAAGGGGAAAACATTTTAGGATTTTTCTCCATATAGTGAATTTCAATGGGAGCCAACTTGTCGAAGGTTGCTCTGCGATGCACGTCCACAACTTCACGCATTACTATGGATGTTATGATATTAAAATCTCACGATACGATAACATTGCAATATGAAGTCCACGATACGATATTTATTTCGATATTTAAAAAAAAAAAAAAAAAAAACAAATGAAGAATTGGAAAAAATGAAAATTTTGTATGTTTTAAAGTTAAATTATTCTATCTAATGGATTTTGAGAGTTTTTAACTAAGAAGACTTAGCTGTTAGAGCTGCTGTGAGAGTCATTTTATGTGAATTTTACAGTTTAATTTGAGAAAACTAGCATCATACCATACTGTATACACACAGAAACTTCACAGCAACCTGTCAAAACAAAAGTACAGTTTAACATGTAACATTTTATTTTAACAGAATGTTCACACAAATTTTTGTTCATGTATTAATTTTAACAGTAAACCTCTGTTTGTTTGCCATAATTTGTTTGCCATTTGATTAAAAGTAAATAAATGTTTAATGCCTTCATCTGATAATCAGAAAAATTAAAACACAAAAAAAGATTGTAGGGCCCTACTGTTCAGAATGTTGAAATTAAAAGTTTTGGACTTTTCACTGAAATAAATGTTTTTGTTATTATACAGAGAGTAAAGTACCGAAAATAGTACAGTTGGTACCGGCACCCCTGCCCCATCCATCTCCCTACGCCCACCCACCCCCGCTATTCCTATGACAGTAATATCCATATATTGTCAAATAATTGCACTGTAAGATGAATGAAAATGAATATTTTATGTATATTATTTTGCTTCACAATACGGTAGGGAAATTATAAAACTTCTTTCCTAATTTCTTGGACTGCACAACAAATCTAGTAAACTGCTGTAAAATAAAGGCTGTTGGCTTTTGCGTTATTAAACGTGTGCTAAATTCACTAAGTTCACTGCATTCATTCACTGTGAACGGAGCCGTTCTGAGGCACAGAAAACACCGGATCACAAGCTGATCGCCTGAACAAAGTGCGCACTTCACTTTAAAACACGCAGCGAACTTGATGAATGGATTAAGCCATATTGTGTTTTCGGTTTGAGGTCATTTGACAAATACTGGGCCAAAGCATAATGGCCCAAAACACAACTTTAAAGACCTTTTGTATTAGAATAAGAAGTTTAAATATATTTTAAAAACTACACTTGCCCAGAAGACCTATCGTTTCATATCGTCATGTGACCACAATAATATCAGCATTTGGGAAAAAAAAAAAAAAAAGTATCTAAATTTGTATTTTTTTAGAAAATGGCAGAGCGTTTTGATAGATAAGACCCTTATTCCTCAGCTGGGATCCTTTAGGGAGTCCTTTACAGCTGCACTGAAACAATTTGACCTTTAATCTGGAATGATTAAATTTAACCTGGAATGTTTTCCTTAAACCTTCATTTCTTTTCGACTGAAAAAAGAAAGACATGAACATCTTGAATGACATGGGCGTGAGTAAACTATCAGGAAATTTTTATTCTGGAAGTGAACTAATCCTTTGATGTAATATGTATGAACAAATTAAATGAGCAATAGTACATTTAGAAATGGACATTAACTTAAACAGTGTAAAAATGTTCAGTGTTAGTTCATGATCCCTAATACATTAACTAATGTTAACAAATATAATTTATTATTCAAAAAATACACTAATATTCAAAAGTTTGGGGTCAGTAAGATATTTTAATGTTTTTAACGCTGCTTAATATTTTCATGAAACGTGATCCTTTTTTTGTATTATGAATAGAAATTTCAAAAGAACAGCATTTTTATTTTTTTTATAAGTTACTAATGTAAGTTTGTTCACATTTGATCAATTTAATGCATCCTTATTGAATAAAATTATTAATTTCTTTCAGTAAAATCTTATGGGCCATAAACTATTGAACAGTAGTGCATATTATCAATATATTATTAAACAACATGTGATCAATATGTCATAAACATCACAATAATAAATATAATATATTATGTATTAAACATAAAACTCAGAATATTCCACACTCTCCCTCTCTCAAATGTTCTTGTAGTCCTCCACCGTCACATACAAACATGTTTTGCTGGAGGCCATTTTGCCAAATGAATTCTGGGATGTGTTGTGCTAAGAAGCCCTTGGGGGCCTCGAGTTAAAAACAGCAGAAGAGACGTGCTTTCACTAATGTGAGTGAGAGAAAGCCAAAGAGAGGGAGATGGAGCAAGACGTGGATGTGGGAAGGTAAATGACGACATTAACTGATTTCTCACAGTTGTTGGCATAACCAGTTTTCTTTGACTTAGTATACTAAAAAGCTTCACAGAACATTTCAAGTTGACAGACAAGAGATATGACCTCATGACCCCCTGAGACACATTTACACCAAAAAACAAACCAGACAGCGAATACCGAAGAGATTAATGTCGCATTTATGTGCTGATAACAGAGATATGTGATGTGTGTGTGTGTGTGGGTGTGATGTGTCTGTCTGTGCCCTGTTGAAGGAGAATTGTATGTGATGTTGCTGTCAAACCGTCTCTCTGTCTCCTCTACAAATAAACCTGCCACTCTATCCCCTAATATCCTGTTTCTACGGCGACCCGAGCTGCTTGTGCCCTCCTCCTCCTCCTCTTCCTGCCCCCTCCCCACCACCTCTAACTGTCTCCCCTTCTTTCTTTCTGTCTTTCTTCTCCTTCTGACTTTGGAAATCAAATTTCTGAACTTGCTATCAGTTACAGAGAACAAACACCTCCTATCGGCTCACTCAGGGCTGTAACCACCAATATTCACAGCACTGGTCAATCAATGTGGGTTTTTCAATGACCGATTCTTAAACTTTGACTTTAATATGCCTCAGATTTAAATACTTGATTACATTCTTGAACTTACTCACAGAAATGTAGTTTTTTTTATATACTGGTGCACTGAAACTAAAATAAAATAAAAAAACTAATATAAAAATGACAAAAACACAACAAAATTACAAAAACTTCAAAATGAAAATAGAAAAATAAGTACTGAATTTATACTAAATAACACCGATACTAAGGTAAAGATATATATATATATATATATATACTACCGTTCAAAAGTTTGGGGTCAGTAAGACTTGTAATAGTCTTTAAAGAAGTCTCTTATGCTCATCAAGGCTGCAT